>JAIPMN010035183.1:0-11323 GCA_020650975.1 Apostichopus californicus
AGTTCGTTCACCTTCAATGAAGTTTCTTTGGTGATCGAGCGAACGTGACATGGAAGTTTGGACAGACATAACGTTCGACATCAAAGATTGCTTATAACTCACACATTTTTATAATTACTGCCATGTTTTGGACAAGATGATGACGGGCGATTACCAATGTTGTAATCACATTGACTGACGGGAGAATTTGTTTCTTTGTTTTGAAGGACATGATAGATATACATTTGATCACAAATTGGACAGAATTTTAGAAGTTCAAGGTAAAGAATTTCAATGTCTGATTAGAGAAAATTGAATGGGGAGTAGAACCAAAAGTAACTATTTTTTGTTTTGTTCCACTATCCTGTTTTAAAAAATGGTGGACAATATTTGAAGGGGTGGGTCATTTAACAAGGGAGGC
This sequence comes from Apostichopus californicus, assembly GCA_020650975.1. Lineage (NCBI taxonomy): Eukaryota > Metazoa > Echinodermata > Holothuroidea > Aspidochirotida > Stichopodidae > Apostichopus > Apostichopus californicus. The sequence goes on from JAIPMN010035183.1 coordinate 401, forward strand.
CACAAGAAATTGAGGTGTATAAACATATGGGACCCTATTCCGTCCACAATATATAGTTCCACTTAATAAAAATACTTAGGACACAGATAAAAAAGACACCACATAAAGATCATTATTTTTTTTATTTCTACAATCATATAACTGCATAATTCTGGTATCACAATTTTTTTTAAATTGAATATGTTACATTACCTCAACTCATATTTGAAAAGTATAATTGGACCCCTTTACTGTGAAATCTGCCTACTTCATGTGCAAAGTTTGTCCAGTGGGGAGGTGGTCCCCACCCACGAGATCCCTCTCCCAGGGTGTGGATCACACTACAGCACAATCTGCCCGGCACTCAAACATTCCTGAGCACATCTCTGGTCATGTATATGGACTGATCGATTGTTGATTACATTTGATTGATTATTGATTCATACCAGAATGAGATGAAATGTTGGAGGTATTGGAAAACATCCAGGACTATGATGGAGGAACCTTAGTATGTTATTGATTGATTGATTACTTTTGACTGATTATTGATTAATATCGGAATGAGATGAAATATTTGAGGTATTAGGTAACATCCTCGACTATGATAGAGGAGCCTAAGTATGTGACTGATTGATTGTTGATTACTTGTAATTGATTATTGATTAATATCAGAATGAGACGAAATATTAGAGGTATGAGGTAACATCCAGGACTAAGATAGGTGAACCTAAGAATATGAATAATATTGCAATTAGTAACACAGAAGTAAGTAATGTAGAATTATGTAAATAATATGTAAAGAAAATTAATAACAATAGCATATCGAAAATGGGACGCTGAGGTGGCTTCAGAATCTTGAAGTCGGGATGTGTGGGACATTTGTGTTCCACTGTCTTGTGCAATATGCCCTGCAGGTCTGCAGAGGTAACCTGGAACATTTGATAATGCGTCATCCTAGCCCAGCAGCATTTAGCAGCTACACCCATCTTTGCTCTGTGATTTTGTGCCTAAGAAGTGTACCTGTGTACCTTCACTGCGAAGTGTACCTTCCCTGCTCTATGTACATGGATTTTAATATTTACTGGTTACCTGCAGTATGTTAGGCTTGGGATCTGTCATAGGCTACTCATGGGAAGGGATATGTATGCAGAGGAGAGGGGGGGGGGAGGGGGGTGAATGCTCTAGCAGGAAATTGATTGGGAAGCACAACATTTGTGGAGTGATTTAAGCCTAAAATTTTATGAATTAACTTCACTGCTCTCTTACCTGTCTCCATTTGACATATGCACTCAAATCTACCTAGCTTACACAAGTTGGTAAACATGTCCTTCCTTCCTTCCATATGTAGGATGATTCTAAAGGCCTTCAACTTTGAATTTCTTGATAATTTGCAACACAATCTAAGGTAACATGTGAATCAACTAATTTGATATCCATAAGCTAGTTATATAAGTCTTCGTTTCTCTATTCGGCCACCAGAGTAAGACAGAATTATTGCCTTCCGTTCGAACCTTGCAAAACCTAAACTACAACCTCTATGCCAGCATCGGAACGGCTGACTTCTATTCAGAAAATGGAATCAAGGTATTTTATTAACATTTGTGAGATATATTTTGTTCCTTTATCACAAAGATTTCTTATCATATATTGAGCTAAAAGATGGCTATTGGGTGTGTCTCTTCCAAGTTTATATTCAATGCATATTCATAAAGTTAAATTAGTATTCTTTGGAATGATTGAGTAAACTTTTGTTTCAAATGATTCAAAAATTGCAAGGACCATAACATTCTTGAAACAGTGCTTGTGTTCAGACATTGGCCAAAGGGGACAATCTGGTCCCAGATGACATAATATAGCATACATTGTACCACTGAAGACATCAAACGTCCATTCTATGAAAGGTTTGTGTCTGTCACACTGCGACACAGTAAGACATGTTGTAACTATAGCAACGATTGCTATGAGAGAGTTGATAAAGGCGTTGGCATTAGAAGCAATGAAACCTAGCATCTGGAAGATTGTGGGTTTGATTCCTGGCCAGACAATGTAAGGTGTGCTTTTCATCCAGGAGAACACAAAAATCCATGGTGTTTTCCCATCTGAAATGGTCTTTCCAAGTGTAATAAGTTACAAGCCCGTTCGGCTTCTGCCAGGTATAATGCTTTAGTGTCATTGACTGCCTACCAGGCAGATATCTATTTAAGCTAGACAGATAAAATCTCCATGGAAACAGTGTACAACTAACATAAATGTTCAATTCCATATCAAAGTTGAACAGAAACATAAGAATTGCATTTCATATCTGTAGTAGATTAGTAAGTTCTACTGACTGAACGACTGTTCGCAGAGTCTAGGTCAGTAACGCTGACCCCATATATATATTATATTGCCCTGTAAATACATTACCTCCACTTGTAACTTAACCCTGGAATAGATTAGGCGTAACTATCATCTCGTATGTTCTTTACTTATTGTTTATATGTAAACGCTCGACACGGAGTTACTACAATATCAATATTACAGATAGGAAAATATTAACAATGCAACCGATGTTAAACAACAAAAGAAGGAGTTTTCTTTGCTTGTCAAGGGTGTTTGGACAAAAGGAGTTATTTGTGGACAAAACAAAGTTAATTTAACTAGAAAATTATAATCTCCATGGCAACAGTGCATGTACATGTAAAAATAAAGTTTTTAATTCTCTCATCAAAGTTGAACAACAAGAATAAGATTTGCATTCCTTCGCAACAGTATGGATTTGAGAAGGAATAAAACAATTTGTAACTCAAAACAGAAATTATGATAAAAAAAGAGGATTTTGCAGACAGAAATAGGAATTAACTTTGATATTTTGTGTTGAAGTTTTTGTATTCCTCGGAGAGGCAACGTACTGTTTCATCCAGAACGGGTATTGTTTTGATGACTTTATCCCGTCTGCTTCAGATCCAGGCTGTCGATTGGCCGTACGGCGACAGCGCCGAAGGCAGGGCCAACGGGGAACCTCAGAACATAGCAGACTACCTGACCGATCGTCACTTTGACTTGGTGATCAACCTCCCCACGAGAAACGGGGGCACTCGCAGAGCCTCGTCTTTCGTTACCCGTGGTTACAGGACGAGAAGAATGGCAATTGACAAAGAGATTCCGCTGATCACTGACGTGAAGAAAGCAAAGCTCTTTATAGAGGTAGGAATTATCATTCTCGCGTATGGTGAACTTTGACCCCATTAAACTTATCACATGCATCTAGTCACTGAATAATGAAATTTTTGCCTCAAATTTCCCTAATTTAGTGAAATAATGAAAGCTCTGTTAACATTGTGTAGTTGAAGGGAATTTTTGTCTTTAGGTCTCTTCACAAGAATATTGTCCCAAGAATTAACTTAAAATACTAAGCTTTTGATTCTGTTCTTGTGACTAAATAAGCTCAGATATAGCTTTCGCATTTCTTATCGTGTCATATGATTGGTTTGTCACCGTCATGGGTTGACCGAATTCACAGGATTTTGTTCTTTGAAAATTCCTGACAGCCAAAATTTAGAAGATATTTTCATTTCCAAATATAAGCACAGACCAAATTTTGACTTTCCCTCCTTTAAGGCCATACGTAGAGTCGGAGGGGAGCCGAACCTGAAGACCAACATTGACTGTCTTACGGACAGTCGAATGCTCCGCCTCCCGGGACTGATTGACGTCCATGTCCATTTCCGTGAGCCGGGTGCGACCCACAAGGAAGACTTTGCCTCCGGGACTGCCGCTGCGCTCGCCGGAGGTGTGACCATGGTTGGCGTCATGCCAAACACCCATCCCGCATTCGTCGATCAAGAGACATTCCTCTTGGGCAGAAAGGTAGGATGACTTTGGACTCCACCTGTCTGCTGTACCGTCTGTTTCGTGCGGCGATATAGTCTAGCTTTGGAATGGCAGTACGAGGTTCGGATCTGTTCCGTAAAACACTTAACTGGCTGTTGTAAGAAAAAGTGAAGACTTAATCTTGCAATGATCAGGTATACAGATACCCATAGGTCCTTAGATTTAAGCAGCCTACCGGCCTAACTGGCAGTCATACCAGGAAACCTAGGTATATTCAGAGTTTGGTTCCCTTTGGGCCCTTTTGCTCAAAGCAATGATACTCTCTTTAGCCCTTGCAGAAAGTTAATTGAGAGACACTTCTATAGCACTGATAGTGGTGACATCAGTTTTTAACCTATATACAGCTCAATATTTGACCAACCGTCACTGCAAGATATTAAACAAGATATATGCATCCACCTTGCCAGTTTATTCAATTTTCTTGAAGGGAAGTTTATGATGCATACACATATGAGTGAAGTCAGAGAAGTCCGACCTGATTTCCATCTCATTTATTATTTTATTTTATTTTATTTAGTAAGCCTGTATTTGGTGATCACATAGTTGAAGGACCGACATACCGCAGGTCAGCTTAGGAACTATTGTTGGTGTTGCAAACTTTAATAATTGCTGTACTTTGTGCGCTGGGTTGTGACTCTGTGCCATTCTGACTGAGCCATGTAATATTCTGACATGATTGGATCGCACTTAATCAAACTAAGAGATTTATGTCTTTTAAACCATTTAGTTGCTCTTAATTGTTGTGCTAACCTGTTAAATCTACTAACAAAAATTTGATTGTTCCAAAATGCAATGTGTCTGTATATTTTTTCGCTTGCAAAAGCCTATGCCCAACCCCATGCGACTTTGATATACTGAAATAGAATACGTCTCCAGGAAGCTGGTCTTTCCTTAGTTTAGTCATGTACTATGGCACATCATTAGATTACAGCAATTGTAACACAAAGAGGCATGTTTGTGCTGAATGTTGTCACTGACACCATTGTATACTAACAGTACCATACCATCCAAATGAAAAAGCTTCCCATACAGTCCTTGTCGGATGAAAAATGCAAAATATCTTTCACCTTTGTTCCGTCACCAGCTCGCGAGGCTCGGGGCGAGATGCGACTACGCCCTCTACGTCGGAGCTGGACCAGATAATGCTGAAAAGCTGGCCGAGATTGGTTCGCAGGCAATGGGGCTGAAGATGTATCTGAATGATACCTTCACTACTTTGCGGATGGATGATGTTACTCTCTGGAAGAAGGCAAGTGTACTCTGCAGTGTGGCTCAGATGATTTGTTTGGATATTGGAATAGTTTGTATATACGTATCTGAATAGTACTTGCTTTGTTGTTCGTCTTTGTGATTTGTGTAATATAGTATTGTTGTGTACTTAGTGTTGTACATTAATGACTTGTTACATTTGTGTTTATGTAACCTAACATTTGTATTGTATTGTATAGTATTTGTATTTTGTAATATTTGTATTGTGTCGTATTTGTATTGTATAGTATGTGTATAGTATAGTATGTGTATAGTATAGCATAGCATAGCAATTGTATTGTATAGTATTTGTATTGTACTGTAAAGTATGTGTATAGTATAGTATGTGTATAGTATAGCAAAGCATAGTATTTGTATTGTATAGTATTTGTTTTGAATAGTATTTGTATAGTAAAGTATTTGTATAGTATAGTATAGTATTTGTGTAGTATTTGCATAGTATAGTATATTTTAGTACAGTACAGTTTTGTATTTGTATCGCATAGTATTCGTATTGTATAGTATTTTTATTGTGTAGTATTTTTATTGTGTAGTATTTGTATAGTATGTGTATAGCATTCAAACTGTAGATTTTGTAGTCATTCTGTTTTATCGCTTTACGCTTCACCAGTGCTTTTAATAGTTTTTTCGATCTCATATTCCTGTACATTTATCTGTTTTATATTGTTCTGTCGTGTTGGTTTTTAGGTTCTAACTTCAATTGGGATTTTCACTTTTTAGCATTCAAATTGTAGATTTTGTAGTCAATCTGTTTTATCGCTTTACGCTTCACCAGTGCTTTTAATAGTTTTTCGATCTCATATTCCTGTATTTATCTGTAGATGGTATATGTATTTACTGTTTTTTCTAATTATTGTTTTATGTCATTGTATTTTCTAGATTGTTTGTAAAGCGCACAGATGCATCGCGCGTAGTGCGCTATATAAGATTTTATTTACATTACACATTACATATAGTATAGTATAGTATGTGTATAGTAAAGCAAAGCATAGCATTTGTATTGTATAGTATTTGTTTTGAATAGTATTTGTATAGCATAGTATTTGTATAGTATAGTATTTGTGTAGTATTTGCATAGTATAGTATATTTTAGTACAGTACAGTGTAGTATTTGTATAGTATTTTTATTGTATCGTTTTTGTATTATGTAGTATTTGTATAGTATAGAACAGTACAGTACAGTTGTATTTTTATTGCATAGTATTTGTGTATAGTATAGTGCAGTACAGTATTGTATATGTATTGCATAGTATTTGTATCGTATAGTATTTGTATAGTATTTTTATTGCATAGTATTTGTATTGTATAGTATTTGTGTATAGTATAGTGCAGTACAGTATTGTATATGTATTGCATATTATTTGTATTGTATAGTATTTTTTAGTACTTGTATTTGTAGAGTGTTTGTGTTTGTACAGTACTTTTTATATTAGTGTAATATACTATTATTGTGTATTAGTGTTGTATATTTCTTGTTACATGTGTATTGTACTTGTATAACATTCCTGTAGAATGTCTGTTGGCTGTTTCCTGACTCATTTTCATCTCGACATGTTTGTTCAATTAAACCATTAAACCACCATTCTATGAATCTCCTGTTACAGCACTTTGAGCATTGGCCCCGTCATCTACCCCTGGTGGCCCATGCAGAGGGCAGGACCACAGCTGCGGTGCTCTTCCTTGCCAGGATCATCAACAGACCAATCCACATCTGCCATGTCGCTCGACGGGAGGAAGTAAGTGAATGTTTCATAATCTTAGAGCAAAGAAGAACTTTGATGTTGAATCATTTGGAAGCTCTTTATACCTTTTCTTTGCTTAAATTGAAATCGTTTTTTTCTCACCCCTTTTACACCTTTAAAGCGTTTCCAGTTGCAGCCCCCATGACTTGGAATAGCTTACCTGATTTTCTTCGAAATATTCATAGTTTTGAACGATTCTAGCGTGAATTAAAAACTCACCTCTTTAAGAACGCATTTTATTTAGACATTTCTTGACTGTATGAACTTTTTGTACTGTAAGTACTTAATATTATTATTTTTTTTATTTTATTGTACAGCGCCGCTCTATCTTCTTTGTTGATATCGTGCGCTCTATAAGTTTTTGAAATGGTATTCTCCCCCATAGCAGCCTTTAAATAACAAAGATGACATATGAAGTGTAGAACTGTTGTACCTGCAATGAACCAATTCTTGCACACAGTAGTAGTAACATTAGTATAATATGCTTTCAAACTCATCCCCATGCACTCTTCCCTTTCCATTAGTACACTTACTGTCAGGATGTGTCATAATAAGGGGTTGAGGTGTATCCTTCTCAAATCTAATTGCTGTTCTTAAAGGAAGTAACAACCTCCCCCCACCCCACCCAACCCCACCCCACCACCTCCACTCAAATGTCATCAGCATTGCCTCTAATTTAACATACTAACGCTTGCAAGAAACGGAGAGTGAGTATTAGACAGTTACCTGTGTCTGTGATGGAAAATCTTCCATTGATGGTTGTTCGATTTCTTATCCAATAGATTGAGGTCATCAGAATGGCCAAGGAGTCTGGAATGCAGGTCACCTGTGAGGTGGCTCCTCACCATCTCTTCCTGACTGCCAAGGACCTTGAGGTCATAGGTCAAGGTAGAGGTCAGGTCAAACCACCACTCTGTACCGAGGATGACCAGAAGGCCCTGTGGGATAACATGGATATCATCGACTGTTTTGCGACCGATCATGGTGAGGCGGTTGTCAACCAATCATCTCTATGATAGGCCTATATTCACTTGTTCATTACACCATCTAAGGAGCAACCAATCATCTCTAAGATAGGCATATATCCACCTGACAATTATACCATCTAAGTAGCAACCAATCATCTCTATGATCGGCCTATATCCACCTGTACATTACCCCATCTAAGAAGCAACCAATCATCTCTAAGTTAGGCCTATATCCACCTGACAATTATGTCATCTAAGAAGCAATGGTTTTCATGTCTTGCTATTCATGTCAATTATTTTTTCCTTCTGTGCCAATTGTGAGGTACGAATGGTCTGCGATGATTGCTTTTGAATGTTAGGTATGCAATTTCCAAAACATTCCAAAAACTTCACGTAGTTGAAAAAGACACTTCGTGAACTGTGTTAAGAGAACTTGAAAAGAGTGTGGTTTCAAGCGTCTCAAGATCTACTTTCATGACCAGAAAAAGAAAATCATACAAAAAGACACAGATTTAATTGTTATAAAGAAATCGCCAAGAAATTGAGAATCCAAATAGCTAAAGTTTCTGAACATAAAGCAAGGGAAGTCTAAGAAAACAGAGCTTGTGCAAGTTGACTCTTATAATGTGTTATTCAATCGTTTAATGGACCAATCAATTAATCAAGATGAAGCCCCCCCCCCCAAAGATTTATTCCTTATGAAATAACAAAAACACTTAAGAAAACAAAATGAACAAATATAAAGTCCAGAATTATTTTCACTTGTGACGAATGCACAGTCCTACTTGGAGGATCATGAAGAGTCAGTGGTGTGGAATCGTTACAGCTTCATATTTTTCACCTTAAAATGGAAGTTGGGAATATTTACAGGTAATTTTGAAAATGCTTGTTTCCCAATGAATAGCTCCGCATTCGGTCCAGGAGAAGAACAGTAGCAAACCTCCGCCTGGTTACCCTGGTCTGGAGACGATGCTGCCTCTACTTCTCACGGCGGTGAACGACGGGAAATTGACCATCGAGGTGAGAAAATACAGCGTTGAATAAGAGATTGCTTTTGAGGGAAATATACAGTGTAATGAGTTTTGCTTTCATTTTTTCATATAATGCAAAATTGAATACAGTGACATCTCCTAGAAGGGAAACTCTTTAAACTTGCGGCTCTATGACATCTCTGTTGGTCAGAGTTGATGATGTAAAATGGATTTACATCAATGCACATCACTCTCACCACGAATCGGACAGAAAAAATGTCTTAATTACCATATTTTCTGCCGCATTATTGCTCCATCAATATGGTAGTAAGTTCCAGTCTGTAGATAAGTACCTGTTCAGGTGAAATTTGAGTGATATGATTGACAGGTTAAATGTTATCTATCAGCCATATCACGCTTTGCACCTGACGGTACCTTACATATCTTCCACCATAGGATATAGTGTTGCGGCTGTATACCAACCCTCGACACATCTTCAGCTTACCCGAGCAGCCTAACACCTACATTGAGGTGGATATGGACCAGACCTGGGTCATACCACAGTCTATGCCTCACACCAAGAGTAAATGGACACCGTTTGCGGGTCGAACGGTCAAAGGTGCGGTGAAGAGGGTGGTCCTGCGAGGAGAGGTTGCTTACATAGACGGTCAGGTAAAGTATAGTGCTCCCCCTACAGATCTGATAAACTGTCACCTCCATTCAGTCAAACCAGTTGCGATAGGGAAGGTATCGCCATGGTAACAGTGTGCAGGATGAAGCAGTCTGAAAGGAATGTGGCCTGCCCTCCCTCCCAGTTTTGTGAAAAACCTAGGTAAAATTAAAGCACCCCTTCCATGAAGATGAAAGATCCCCTCCCCCTCCCTCCCCCTCCCTCTCCCTCCCTCCCTCCCCTCCCTACCCCCTCCCTCCCCCTGCATCTTATCCAATAAGTTTAAGAACATATGCCATGTGACTGCAAATGTGGAATACAAACTGTTAATCCCACTTTATGGTAGCTTTTGGAATTTTAAATGCATAAGTCGAGACTGAAATATGTGAAATGAAAACTTGATGATCGTCGTCCTTTCATTGGCACGGAATTTTGATCATTGGTGGTTTGTCAGGCATTTATTCACATTATGGAGGTAAATAATTGCTGTGCAGTGGTTTAGACCTGTGAAGTCATGCACTAAGTATGGTACAAATCAGTCCATATAGTTCTCCCACTGACAAGTACACCGTGTGTCTTTTGGCACACCAATAGCCATCCTAGAGTTAAAAGGCACCGTTGTTAAAAAGAAAAGCTTGCAGCAGCTGCAGAATCGCTTAGACTTCTCATAGCTCCCTTCCACCCTTTTTTCTCCTCCACCTTTCTGTCTTTGTCCTATTCCAGTTTATTCCCTACCCCCTTCCCTTAATCCTCTCTTTGTCCCTCCACTCTTTTTTTATAACTTCTCCTCTTACCCTGTTGGTTTCTTTCTTTCTTTCTTCTCTCCATCCCTTGTCTACTAATCCCCTTACATCTATCTCTTTGTGTTCACCATGCTCATTAACCTGTCTGTATTCTGTGTGTGTTTTTGTCCCTTCTGTTACTGTTACTTGTCATTTAGTCTTTGAAGAAGATCCTGCTAGGATCGAAACGTCAGGCCAACTTACTTTTATACATACAGCTAGACTGAAAGCATATCAAACAATAGAGATTAATCTCTGTAATCCAGTAGTTCCTCCTGGTGTGTGAAACTGGACAGCACAAAAGATTATGTCCCAAGTAGCCTTACTGTCTGCAGGATGCTACAGCCCCTGTTCTGTACTAATTTTGAAATGTCTTAATATGGTCCCCTTTTTCTGTCTGCGTAGGTCCTGGTGCCCGCTGGTTTTGGTCAGGATGTCCGCACTAAAGCTGACGGAGTACCGTTCACGGTGCCAGCTCCTCTGTCTGTGCAGGTCCCTCAGCAGTCCTCATTGTACCCATCATCAGCGCCAACCTCTGCTCCACCGTCTGCTCCAGCCTCACCCCACAAAGTCGGCGTGGTAGATAAGTTCTCGTACCCGCCAAAGGTCCGACGTATTTCCGAAGGACAAGGTATGAGTTGTGCTCCCTTTACTGAAAACATTTTTTTT
>JAIPMN010035185.1:0-11440 GCA_020650975.1 Apostichopus californicus
CATGCACAAACTCCCGAAGATGTACCACACATGAAGAATTTTTAACATGCAATTATATACAAATTTTTATTTCATACGAATTGTAATTTCTTTAAATGATTAATGATTTGTTAATACAATTTATTTGTTTTAATGATATACTATTACATTTTTCATGAAAAGTTACTTTGTAACACTGAATTTACTAATTGATAATAAGGGATCATTAAGTATTTACAATGTCTTGTAAATTTGTAACAGCAAGTGGAATTACTATTGTGTAATGCCTAGAGTATTTCATAGTTACAATTTATTATTGATTGTTGTAAAATAAAAATTAAATGTTAACATTTGTAGTTACCAGGGTTAACAGTTATGATCATCTATGGTCATCATCGATACACACCACATTTTTCCATTGCCAAGAATATGTTAATTTTGATGCTCAGTTACTGAAGGCATACATGTTAAGTCATCACTTTCTTTGATTTTGACAAATGCTGAGCACATGGAAGGTCAAATCTCGGTCAAATTGATTAGACCAATGAAAAATAATCTGGGCCTAGCGACGGATGTTACTACTTTCCAAATCAGTTATTCCTGTTTGTCTATGAGTTGCCTGTTCCCTTTCGAAGTTACGGGAAACTTCTTAGGCATTTTCGACCCCCAACGTGTGGATTATTTCTTCCATCTTATTTCTTTTGGATTCTGCAAACTTTCATTGCATGTGGTCTTCGGTGTACCGAGACGAAATAACTCTCCTGAAAATGGGAGGGGCGCCGCAGGTACGACTCGAATGAGGCGGGAACAACAGCGTTCTACTGTAACAGCTCGGTGTACGTTACTGGGCGGGAGCACAGCCGTACATAGTCCGCACCCACTTATTGCATACGTATATAGCCATTGTAAAGGAAGGACGAATTCTAAGTAGGCGCGGCTCAGCATCGACCGGCGATTTGTAAGTGGACGATTTCTGAGTCAACGGCCATTTCTGAATGAACGGTTTCTGTACTTCAACGGCGATTTCAAAATGGGCGGCTGTGCATTTGAGCAACGATCTCTGAGTGGACGGTCTCTGAGTGAACGACCATCTCTGAGTGGACGGCGCCTCACGTTAAACGGCAATTTCTAAGTGGGCGGCTGCTTGCATTTGAGCGGCGATCTCTAAGTGGACGGTTTCTGAGTGAACGACCATTTCTAAGTGGACGGCGCCTCACGTTGACCCTTTCCGCGTTCCATACGTGTTTGAGTAGAGTTAATTTATTTGTCGGCATGTTATGCTTCGGGTAGTGTAGAGGGTATGTGGTTATGTATCGTACAACTCTGTTGCTGTAAATTTAAAGAAGTTAAATCAAACCGAAACAGTTTGAAGATGATACAAAAAATCACCATATAATATAAACGTAAGACAATTTCTGTGTTCAATAACTATAATCCAAAGTGGCAGTTTTACTACTAACATGCGGCATGACTAAATACTAGGCCTAATTCTTTCGTATTATATTATCTGAAAACCGTGCCAAAGGGTCATAATAAACCGTTTAAAGGGTCATAATTTTGAAAATCAAATCAATGTCTCTGCTCAAAATTAAGAGTCTATCAGTTTAAATTTTAAATGCATCTCAAGTAAATAGTCAACCAGAAACGGTCAAGCTAGCTGTCCAATGTTTTTAAGCAGTTTTGAAGCAAGCAAACGCCTGCTACTTATTTGCGTACATTGCCATCGCAATTCGAAGCTTCACCCTTGTCAAAACTAACTTATTCGATTTATTGGCTTTTCAGCTTTGGATCATCAACCCATGGAGCTATAAACAGATATAATAGCTCCATGATCAACCTAAGTAATCATTACCTTCAAAGAAGGACAGTCATCTACAATGAGACTTGTACACTTACATTCGATGGTCGCAGTATCATGTTTACGAACTTATGGATGTAAATGTCAACAAACAAGTCCGCGCAAAAGCAAAGAAAAAACATTGCAACATTTTTTTTTAACAAAGATGTTTCAAGACAGTCACCAGTTCATACAGTACGTGTATGCGAATCACCATACATTGAGTGCACGTGTATGTTCATGTACATACACACACGCATAGCCGTAAGCAAGAACTTCCCATTTAGCATCAAAAGCCAATGAGAAGCGAGGTATGCAAATGATGGCCTTTACCGTGCTGGGAAAAAAAATCTCGCAGGCCGGAATCATATTACGGAAGCTTTGGTAGGTCAATGCTTAATGACCCAATAGTTTATTTTGGGAGGAAAACTGGTCAGAAATGCTCAGAAGGCTGTTCTAGTCTAATGTATAGACACGCACATGCTCTTTGTGGTACTTTAAGGCTGTAATACTAATTTATGCATAAAAATCACCCAAGCTTGAAATTTTCAGACGTTTGCTTGAAAACCATTATGATTGATAACAGGTCACAAAAGATGTTCTCCTGCTGCTTTTTGGCACTTTTCCTGAAGGAGAACAATCGAGCGGATTGACATAGACTCTAATAGGAGTATGCCACCTTAGGAAACGGGTGTCGTCTGCTGCTCTAAGCACGCATACACATTTACGTACTAGTTGGGTGAAATCATCATGCGTAATGGGGAGAGTAATATATTAGTACCACCCTGGAACACATCACATGACCCTCCTTGCATGGTACGCGCGTATTTACTGTGTGATAGTTCCTCCAGATTTCTTAAACTCGTTGACGGACTCTTCAAGCAGTATCATTGAACTACTAAAACTACCATTCCATGTTCGAACTTCTTGCTCACCGCAGAGCCATGGTATCAATTTATTGTTCCCTGTATTGGTGTCATTAGTTTCACTTTAGTGAAAATCATAAGTGATCTATGGGCGAAACATTGATGTAAGGATTACACAACTTTTTGTTCACTATTTTCGTTACCATCTAACACCTCGAAGTGTTGTCGACTTCTACAGCGGTACATACACTTACTGCATGTATCGTTTTCGAGAAACATGTACAGAGAGTGTAGTGTGCATGGTAGTGATGAATTCACAGTGTAGTACTGTCGGTCGGAGTGGGGAATGGGCCCTTACTACATGTATACATGTGTATTCTGCAAAGCCTAGTGTTTGAAGTCTACTCTTTGTAAGTGATTTCCAAGTTATGCTTTGCATTATACATTAGGAATAACTTCATTCATTTAGGGCATAGGTGTAGCCTACTAATACTATATTTTATTAAACTTATGTTCAGCTAATCTAATTAGGTAGGCTTAGAAAAAGTTAGATGTAGGTAGTGTACAGTATGTATTTCGCTCACCAACTCAATTCCCTTTGTAGGGACTTGTGATACATGACATAATATCATCATGATCATACAATTGTATAGTCTCAATGTATGGGGCATGGGGGCTGAGAGTAGGCAAGATCAAGTTGTTTTATTTTTGTGCCTATAGGCTCTATCTTGCTTCTTGGATGACTTTTTAAAAAAAAGCAATTTCTTCCTACATAGCTGAATTGAAGTGTCATTATCTGACATGATAATAACAATATAAATCAAATTCTAGATTCACTTAAAAGTGTATTGTACAGTAAGTGGTTTCCGATTCCTAATATGGAAATTTATGGACTATATCTAGCTAACCTGTGACACTGCCTACAGGTCAATGAAATTTTCCACACCTCTCAATCTCATAAGACCAAATATAAAGATAAATAAGTAAATGAAACAAACTGCATTTCAAACCAAACATGATGTAGGACATACACTATTTGTTTGAACTTTCCCAAGCTTTCACCCTCATTTCAGTCATGCAACTACTGCATTGAATTCTTACCATTCTTAATATTTTTTCTTTCTGCAAATATTCCTATCCATAACAAATAAAATGTCATGTAACTATGACTTAACATTTATAAACAACAACTATGTATACATGACAAATACATGCCATGCAAGTACTTTCACCAGAACTGTGTGACAAGAGGTCAAGAGAACTCAATGAATAAACTAGCTCACGATACTGTATAACACTCATAGTGCCCAGATTACCAAACAGCAATGTTTCCCTCTGCTGATGGAAACTGAAAAGAAGTTGCATTGTACATCCAAGCAGTCATAAATGTTTTTGAGCAATTAATTACAAAGTTTGGTTAAACATCTCCAGAATGGGCAAAATGAATAGGGGATTAGGGTATAAGGGGGGGGGGGGGATTGGGAGGAAGGGATTGAGGCATGACAGGAGGAAGTCTAGGAAAGAGAACTGTTCATATTTTTCTTGTTTCTCAATTCCAGGTGATGAATTGGCTTTACAGTGTAAACGGAGAATTTTGTGATGTCCTGCTTGGTTACCAGTGAAACTAACATTTTAAATGACCTACGAAACCTGCAAGTGTCACCATGGGGAAACATACTGAGAAAAAAACAGCAGATTATGAAGAAATTAATATGCCAGGTAAAAAGTGTTACTTCAGGCGCGTAGCCAGGAATTTGCCAAGGGGTGGGGCGAAAATGTAGAAAAATTTTCAGAGCCGTAGATACGGCATTGCATACTATCTAAGCGTAGCACCACCATGGTTGGCGCGAAGCGTACAAGAAAATTTTGGCTGAAAATACCTCCCAGATCGCTGGAAATGGCACTTCCCAGGCCTTGTAAGTTGCATCTTAGCATTTTCTCTTTTGAAATTACTAGCGATATCATAAAAACATTAAAAAAAATTTTTTTAAATATGCTCAAGGGGGGGGCGGCTGCCCCCTTCGCCCCCCCCCTTGGCTACGCGCCTGTGTTACTTTAAGAAAAAAAAAGAGCAAATGCTTCTTTGTAGAATGTCTTGACACAAATAAAAAGCAATGTGAATGTACCGTATCTAAAATAACTATGTGTTGAGCAATATTGAGGGTTTCAAAATCTGTTTCTCATAAACTGATGAAAATAGAATTATGTTGTGTACAAAAACCACTATGTTTCACTTGTTTATTTTGTATTGCAATTTATCCATTTTGCATATGTGCACACTTTGTTTTGCGATATCAGATATAGGTATTTCCTCCCCATCATGGGTCTCAGCAACTACCTTTTAGGGACCATGAGATGCAACTCATGGAATCGAGGAATATGGCAGGGAGTTATCATTCTAAATTAAGGTATACCTGGAGTCCTGGACTAACATTGATAATTATAGTTTCTGGTAGCTCTCTACATTACTGGTTTCAAGTCTAGAATGTTTCATTTTATGGGACAGAGAAATATCAAGGGCCTCCTTCCATCCAACCAACATCATGTCTTTAATAGTCCTATGTGATACCTGGGAATGATTTGGAGTTTTTTTTACTTGATAACCCATGTCTTTGTTGATCTATGCTGTGACAGACTGGTAATTAACCTTAACTTTGCACTTTTTCGGCCTGTTTTTCCATATATTCCTTTCATAAAGAATTTGGATTTTAATTTTAAATACAGGTACAGGTAAACAGGTTGCAATTTGTCCATTTTTGTTAATCTTTTTTTTTTTTTAATATTTTCTTCACTTTTTAGATCTCTTACGTATTTTGGCATACCTTTACATTCTTGTTAAATTGTTAAATTCTCACATATTTTTCAGATATCTTCACATATTTTTATAAAATTCTTTCTCATATTTATTACGGAGCAGGAGGAACGTTTTGATTTTCGATGTGTAATATTTTTATACATTGGTTCAATAAATTATTTGATATTTGTATTTTTGGCAAATATATCAAAAACGGTGGTTTGTCAGCAAAGTTTCACCAAAGCTCCAATATCTACAGCATATCTATCATTAATCATGAACGTACAAGCCATATAGTAATGTGTTATTTGATTCAAGTAAGGATGTGGGGTATGGTTTTTTTTTATTTAATTAGAGTGGATTGGGGGATGGGAGAGTGGAAATGAGATTCATGCATCCCTTTCCTGCACTCCCCTGATCAACATCAACACTACCAATAAATCAATAACTTTACTCCTTTCATTGCCAGGAATCATCCACATTCAAACCAATTTGGGAGGAGAAATCACCAAAAGCTATCTTTTATGAGAGGTAAAATATCTTAAAGCAGCATTTTGCGTTTTGTTGCCGTTTTCCACTTTTTTGACAAGTCCATCAGGTTTTTTACATATATCAATCACAAAACAGCAAACTAAGATATTAGTCAAGTTTTTCTCTGCCAAAAGCGTTAATTGGCGAGTAATTAAGGACATTTGCAGATAATGAGAAAAGTGTCGTCCGACAAATTACACATTTAATATTAATCGCATACAGTTCCCCCAACCCACTAGTTTGAATTCAACCAATCAGAGATGCAGGTTAAAGGTTTAGTTATGAGCCATTGCTACATTTAGATTCAAAATGTTGAATTGGTAACTTGGTGAAACCAGCAAGCTGGACTCTAACACCTCAGTCCCTGGTACAACTGCCATAGACAATCTACACAAATCAAGGATGGTGTTGTATTTCGTATTGACCAATGACGTTCGTACAGTAGCTATTAAATATTCATACGATGGGCGAGGTTTATTTGGATCCCAATGGAAATTATCTTCGAGAAAAACAAAGTTGAAAGTTGTAAATTTTTCGACTTTTATGCCACCATTTGAAGTAAGATTTGAATAGATAAGCTAGTTATGTATGTCATTATGGCATTGTGGCATCATTGAGATTGAGAAAACCATAGAAAAGGACGCAAAATGCTGCTTTAAAAGACATGTAAACAATATGTACAGATGATGCACCTTAGAAACCTGACACACATGACAGGACCAATTGCTAGATCAATGGATAGCCCCATTGTCCCGGTTAACAGTGTAAATAAAAATTGTATGAAAAAAATGTCTAAATTTCCTTCGTTTTGCAAATGAATTCCTCAATAATAAAAGGCAAGAAAACTCTTTGTTTCTTGTAAGCTTTTTCTGTTGTGTTATGAGACGGTAATTCCTTCTTGAATTTCTTTTTCTTACAGTGATAGAATCTATACCAATGATTACAGAAAATGCTATTACAGGTTTGTGTTTTTTCAATTTTTATATGAGTCATGTTTACAACGCAGCTTTCATAAATCATTTCTCCTCCTGTTTATATGTCTCTTATTGGTAATTAAAGTATCAAAACGATAATTTCTCATCATTTTAACAATTCACAAATTATGTAACCCACTATATGTGAAATTTAGGAATTTCCGGACATTTAACCAACGGTACTCAGTGATTAACTTCCATTCTGAAAGTTTAAAGACAAAATTTTAGCTCTTGGTTAAAGACGTAAATTTCCATTATACCTTAGTGTCAGTCTGTCAGGGGTGCATGCTTCTAAGAATATCTTGTGTGTTAATAATATTGTGCATGTGGGGGCCGGGGGGGGGGGGTGTTGGGGGGGTAGTGGGGTGGATATGCATGATATGTTCTATCAATCGCAAATTAGTGATACAAATTAAGGACGTAGCAGAGGGGTGGACATTAATTTCATTTCTGGGAATATATTAGGAAAGATGTGGCAGTACTAAGACTTATTAAATCTTCTGTGGGACGTCATAATAAGTATACTACTGCTAATGTGTTCAAAGGATGTGATAGAATCCCCAAGAGGCTTGTTAAATAACTGACTTTATTTTCATTTAATATATCTAACACAACTATGAATTCTCCATTTTAATCTTCAAGTAGCATTTAAATTAATGTGGCCATTAATCTTCAAGAAGGTTCAGACAATACAAAGGTTTTAATTCACTGTACTTAGTAATGTTTCACATTTGATGTGCAACGTGTTTGTATATATAGTACAGTACATGGTATTGTTTTTGTATATTGTATTGTATTTGTATTTAAATAGTACATTGTATTGTATTTGCACTTGTACAGTACATTGTATTTGTATTTATATAGTACACTGTATTGTATTTGTATTAATATAGTACATTGTATTGATTTGTATTTATATAGTACTTGTATTGTATTTGTATTTATGTACTACATTGTATTGTATAAATAGTACATTGTATTGTATTTGTATTTATAGTACATTGTATTTGTATTTATATAGTACACTGTATTGTATTTGTATTAATATAGTACATTGTATTGATTTGTATTTATATAGTACTTGTATTGTATTTGTACTTATATGGTACATTCTATTGTATTTGTATTTATATATTACATTGTATTGTATTTGTATTTATGTACTACATTGTATTGTATAAATAGTACATTGTATTGTATTTGTATTTATAGTACATTGTATTTGTATTTATATAGTACATTGTATTGTATATGTTCTTATATAGTACATTGTACTGTATTTGTATTATATATAGTACATTGTATTGTATTTGTATTTATACAATGAATTGTATTGTATTTGTTTGATACATAACATTGTATTAGAATTTATATAGTACATTGTACATCGTATTTGGATTTATATAGTACATTTGTATTGCATTTGTATTTATATAGTACATTTGTATTGTATTTGTATTTATATAGTTCATTTGAGTTGTTCTTGTACTTATATAGTACATTGTATTGTATTTGCATTTATATATTACATTGTATTTATATAGTAGCATGGACACTTCGAATTTCGGACACCAAAGCCTTAAAACACCCCAAAACTATATCTTCTGGTATAAATCACCTGAAAATATACTTGATATGGTGGGAGAAGTGTGTTATATAACGATACACGGCCAAACTTTCTTTCCTGCAAACTGTTTTCACGTTCTTCGTGATTGTGGAACTGGTATTTCTTTGCTAGAGTATTGCGAATTTCGGACACACAGTCCCACAGTGTGGCGCTGGTGATAAAATTGGTGGCGCAGTTGCTCTTTCAGTAATTATAACAGACTTCATAGATCTCCGTCATTTTATTGACAACTATGTAAGTATTTACTTGCACACGGGTCATTTTGGAGAGAAAATAACTGTAGCTTCGTACTTTTTGGTGAAATTTGGCTCTTCCTGTAGGTTGTCATGGTGAAATCGTGCATTTCTTAGGGGTGTCCGAAATTCGCAGTGTTCCGAAATTCGCAATACTGACTATACATTTGTATTTTTCTTGTATTTGTGTTGTACTTGTACTTATATAGTACATTGTATTGTATTTGTATTTATATAGTACATTTGTATTGTATTTATATAGTACATTTGTATTTTTCTTGTATTTGTGTTGTACTTGTACTTATATATTACATTGTATTTGTACTTATATAGTACTTTGTATTGTATTTGTATTTATATAGTACATTTGTATTGTTCTTGTACTTATATGGTACATTCTATTGTATTTGCATTTATATATTACATTTTATTTATATAGTACATTTGTATTTTTCTTGTATTTGTGTTGTACTTGTACTTCTATAGTACATTGTATTGTATTTGCATTTATATATTACATTGTATTTGTATTTATATAGTACATTTGTATTGTATTTATATAGTACATTTGTATTGTTCTTGTATTTATACAGTACATTTGTATTGTTCTTGTATAGCTTTGGTTGCTCGGGTACACCAGACCTGTTATACAAACTACCCAGCTGTCCAAAAAATGAAAAGATTGAAGATGCTTTGGTCTGCGAGTTCAATACTGTAAGTATGAATCATGCGGTCCCTGTTTCTCTGATTTATTCTTCATATGAGATTATATAAACCTCCATATGGAAATATTTGCTAAAGGACTTGCATTAAGAATGAACACTGCAGGACACAGTCAAACTTGCCATTCATAGAAGAGTGTTAGTTGCTGAGAGTTACACAGCTACAGCACGAACCAGACAGGAAAGACCAACAATTACAACTATTAAGCCAGCAGCATTCAAACACTTCTCAAACAGAGGCTTGAGACAAAAAAGGACACAATAAGCCTGCTGGAAGTATTTTCAGCATCTTGGTTTAATCTTGCAGATATATTGAGATATCTTTAAGGTGAAGACAAGGAAATTGATTTATCGTGAGCAGGATACGTTTATACTCTCTCTACTTATCAAATTGTCATTATTCTGCTGTGTGTTTAGGTGAGACAGATTTAATGAGATCATTACAAAGGAGGAAAATGAAACTATGAAGTTGATGACTGGCTAAGACATCTTGTTCCTCTAAGTTGTGTTTTTGGTATAAATGAGAACAACATATCCATATTTCTAAAGTCCGATATGTGAGCTTAGAAGAACCATTCCTCCCTCCCCCAATGGTATGACACTGCACAGATTATGGAAGGCTGTATACATGTAACCAGTTGAACATGGGGGCGGGGGGCTGGGTAAGGGGTGGGGAGATGTTTTCACTCAGAACACAACATGGTAACCAAAATAGGAATTAAAGAATACGATAACCAGCTTGTTCGATCTCTTGAAGGGAATCCTGCAGAGAGAGTAACAGATAGTTTGGTGGTACTTGGTGTTGCAAATGTGGTGTTGGTGTTGCAACTGATGATGTTTGGGATTGTTTTTTTGGTGTATAGGCCTTTTGTTAAGTAGACTGGTACTGTAGGTACTCAATGAAATCTTAAGGTATTTTTGTATGTAAATAAATGAATCGTTCTTGTTATTTAAGTAGACAAGCGGAACATTTTGTCAATATTATTTTCTTCCTTCCACAGGATAAAGTCTCATATGTGACAGAAGATCACAGGTCACATCTGATAACCCTGTCACGTGACAATTACATTACTCTGAGTGATCTCGACTCTGGAAGGCCGATGAAAAAAGTCTTTCTTTCGAATAAATTTAAATTCAGGTAACTTTCTAACGATTATACTTGCCCATAGAGAATCACTTTTTTGCGGTGCAGCTCAATATTATCTATTCTTATGGTGGGTTGATCCAATTTGGGTTTGTGTTTGGAGGCAAATGATTTACTTAATCAGTCCAGAGATCCAAATTATGTACAACAGAAAGATTGTTTTATCATTAAAGGAATAAGAAAGTCTGGAATTCAATTAAAAAAATGAAATGAAAATATGAATCATTTGATTTGTAACTTGTTCTGTTGTTGAAAGGAAATGCATGTGATTTATTTTATATGGGTGCATTAAAGCATATTATATGATGTCATAAACCAACAAGTTAGTTTGTTGTGGGTGGTGAGGGGGGATGGCTCCAGTGTGGGTTGGCGCCAAAATGTGTGTACATGTGCTTTGTTGGACAGTTTGCTGAAGAATGAGTTCACATATCATGTTTAATATAATTCCAAAGTGGTCCTTATTTTGTCACACTAGGGTCAAGGAATTACTGAAACTGTGTCTTGCTTTGGTGTGTGATTAAATCAATGGCCAAACACATGACTGCAAAATTATCGATTTCTTTCTTTTGGATCGTCTTATTTGAGTGTGTTCAAGATACATTATCTGATATGTTCTCTCTAAGGAAGATCTTTTTTTTCAAGGCATTTAAATTGAATAATTTGTCAGTTGTACAGCATTCAGAAGGAGATCAAGAGAGGTTCATTTTTGAAACATTTTTTTCAGCTCATACAT
>JAIPMN010035194.1:0-13080 GCA_020650975.1 Apostichopus californicus
TTTCAACTGACTATATTGTATACATCCGTCTCACATCGCTATGCATTGAACTTACCATATACGTTACGTAAGCATTACACAAGCCTATTAGCAAAGAATCACGTGGTACCTTGTTATAAAAGCCTTAAGTCCACATACTATATATAATAATGTTGACTTTGACCAAGTTATCAGTGTGGTAGGACACGGAACCATAAGTTCTTACAAAACAATGACAAACAAGGCATAGTGTGTTATTGGGCACAGTATTAAGTTTATCAAGATAGGATAGCTAATCAATTTATGAATGAATAAACAGTTTGCAATGGTTTGAAATTATTCACGGTGTTGACCCTATAAGTTATGATTACTATTTGTGTAATGAAAGACCGAAGGGTTTCACAGATACAGATAAATTGCTCAATCATGCATGAAAGTTTTTTCTCAAAGTAGTTAGGAGAGCTAGTGTAGAAAACTTACACCATTGTCACAATTTACTGGTTGAATTGATGATGTTATTGACAACGATATTTGACAATATTGTATAAACCTATCAGAATTTGTGGTAATACCATTTGCCGTTGGCATGGTGAAGAAGAAATACATCTTTGCAAACTTTTCCATAGCCATTGCAAGTGCGATAGATATTAGGCCTTCTGGAAAGGTATCATTTTTATTCTGTGCATTACCAGGAAGCGAATTCATACATAACATATAGATAAGGTCATAGGTCATAGTATTGTCCCCAAATATCCCATAAGTTCATATAATGGTCACGATGTTCAAAATTCAACATTCAACCTTTTTGTTTGCTCCGCTAAAAGGAGCCACCCAAAACTGATATATTTAATTGTCTCAATGATATATAGTCCTCAATGGCTGTGACTAATTTTGAAGATAATAGCTTCTGAGTAGAAAGCCCTTTAAATGCTTTTAGCAATACTGATGACCTTTGACATCAATGGAACAATAAATTTTGCGTTTCCATGAAGATTGAATACATGACTAAAATATTCACAGTAATAAATTTCCCGATATTGTTAATCACACATAAGTTTCATTTCGTCAAGAGTCGTTGTTAATATTTTCTTCCCAGCAGATATATTAGCCATGGCTCAAGACTTCCGTTTCGTTGCGTTATCTGTGGGCATCTTGTTGGTATTTGCTCTAACATTATTTGTAAACTACCTTGCTGGTGCTGGAGAGGATGCAATAATTCGTAAGTAAATATTTGACATATCAATTTAGTAGACCTTAATGCCTCTCTCCTTTCTCATGAGTAAAACTGAAGAAAACAAAATAGGTAGCATGAAGACAGTATTTGACCAGGAATGGGCACGGAATCTGATCCAGCAGGCCACTGCGAAACTATTTAACAAATTAACGAACCCCAACGCTTAAGATTATATATATTATATTCCTGTGGTTATTAAATTGGAAATCAAACATGAGAAATTTACACATGCGCATTGTCCAAGGCTGCTATGTTCAATTATCTCAATAGCCTCTACATAACAACTCCCTTGGAAGTATACGAAGCTTTCATGTTTTACTGTGAAATACGCTTCCGCGGACAGCATTTTATGGGCTTTCAAAATCTCGCCGGTCTCAGAGAGTGGGCTTGAGGATAGAAAAGTGCTACTGCTGTTATATCCCCCCCCCCCCCACCCGCCCCTTTCTACATACGCTTAGAGGCCGGGCGATCACAGGAAGAATGAATCACACACAGGCGCAATCACGCAAACGTAGAGCTCATAGCGTGATGAATAGCAAGGATCGACCCAGCGCGTATGGCAAAGAAAACTTGGCCTTTAAGGCTAGCTCGAGGACCGCATATGGTCCGCTGGTGGTACCATGCCCACTCGTGTCATATAGAGTTTAATACATTTTGCTTTACTTTCAAATTGGTAAAGTAAAGAATTGTTGATGGATTGTCCATGCTCATACCAGGGAGTTGTTATCGATGTGGCCGGATTTAAACACGCGTTTCACGTTGTTGGTAATAATAAGCGACAGATTATGCAGATAAGAGACCAGTAATAATAGTCTTGTGTAAGCACAAGACTCGTTCTGTTCTATGTGTACAAGTGATGGAAATGTTGATAACAAATGTAACGCTTTCTAATGATTAACCCGCAGTCTTTTATAAAGCGAAAGAAAATTCCGGCAGTGGATTTCAATTTAACTAGATTAAGAAGAAGAACTTGGCTTAAAGTTTGTTGTTGAGTCTACTACAGTAGTTTGTTCGTATTATCAGGACTATCTGTATTGTAATGCTGTGATTAACAAAACAATGGGATCTATGACGTAGTTTACAACAGCTGCGACGAAATATGGCACTGTGTTCTAGGCCTTCTTAGTTATAATAATGAGTGATTGCTTCAATTACCGATTAGTATGGCAATGATATCAACATGTTCTACGATGGTAAAATTTTTGTCACAATGAATTCTACTTTTGTTGCATGCTTCTTTAAATACTTTTCATTACGTGTAATTTTTAATGGGATATATTGTAGTGAATTGTCTGATATTGGGTATGGTTTTGTATCTTCGTAATAGAGCAACACAAATTTGGAATGATCTATCAAAAAAGTTGAAGACTATAACTTCAAAACCCACATTCACCAGACATTTGAAAAAGAAGTTTATTAACTCGTACTAGTATTATATAATCTATTCACGTATCCATCTCAGCATCATTAGGATATTATTACTGTATATTTAATCCTTACGCATATACTGTATAATATATATTTGTACATTTTTCTTTTCTTTTCTCCCAGGGAGTCTCCTACCTTGTTAAGTCTTTTTAAGACTTTATAGGAGACTTCCTTTCCCATTATACACAATTGGCGATAAAACAAATAAATGAATTAAATCTAAATTTTGATTTGTAGTTTATATCCTTAATCAGCTACTTTTTGGTGACTGTACATGTCTGTCCTTCATCAGGACATCTTTTCGGGTATTACGGGGTTCTTGCATATTGCACATCTCATTTGTTCATATATTGCCCGTTAGAAAAGTTAGCAAACTTCGTTTGTCCAATCACGTTATCCGGAAGCTGTTTATGCTTAGTAGAAAATGGTCCAAAAGTCTTCTTTGCTATACCAATGTGACAAATATCTCCCCTTTCCCTGCAGCACATGGCATCATACAACTTTGTCGGTGGGTGACGATTAGTAATTCATAGCGAGGGTGGGGTTGGGCTGTCATGCGGCTACAGTCCCTGGGACCGGTGTGAATTAGGGGACCCTGGGAAATATACGATAAAGTATAAACTACTCTCATTTTCGTAATATACCCTATGAAAGGTCGCACTACTGCGGTCGAGACAGAGAGAGAAAAGGGCCCAATGATGTAATTGTCCCCTGGCCCGACTTGGCACTAGGCAGCCCGGGTAAAATGAAGACGAAAGAATAATGGAGTCACTGTGGTATAGTGAACAATTCACATTACTGTTGTTTGATTTTGTTTCTCTTATTTTATATTTACAGCAATCTTTGAGACATCGATTGGTGAAGTGTCCGATAAATACACAACTCCAGTGACTCCAGCTAACTGGACATTCGCCATCTGGGGTTTGATTTATACTTGGCAGCTGGTACTTATAGCCTATGTCTTGTCAACGATTTGCCGAAATAATGCCAACGATGAACCTCTGTACAAATATCCACCTGTGATAACGTATGGATTCCTGGTGGCCTATACCTTAAATCTTATTACCAATGCAGGCTGGTGTTTCTTCTTCTGTAAGCAGAGGATGGTTTACGCACTCGTTATTATAGTTCTCTCGGCGGTGACTCTTTACGTAGCGCTCATCAATAACAGCATCCGGGTATTCAAGTTCTACGGAGACCTATACAAGACATACAGGTAAAATATGCTAGTTAATGTCTTCTTAGCGACAAAGGTATAGTAAGCTTATATCAAGGGTGCAACCATGTATACTACATGCTGTGGGGTGTGGGGGGGGGGGGGCTTCTCCAAAATCCTAGGGTACTGTATATGTATACATATTTATTTGCGATAAAACTTGAAAAGTCGAAAACTCTTCCACATTGCTTCAAAACCTGCAAAATATAGCACCATTTTGGGTATCACCACCCTTCATTTCACCAAATTGCTAAACGGAGGGTCTTCCCTTTCCTTAAACCCCTCACCATCGAAAACGACATGACGTCTTAGTCCTCCTACCCCCTCCTAACCGCACCGCTGAAAAAAATGGTGGTTGGTAAAGCAAACAACAGCTTGAGATTATTGAAGCAATATGCCTAGCCTATGTATTTAAATTGTAAACCACATAAATATACGAAGATCTTGGTATGTTCAACGGAAAGCACAGTTGTATAGTTACATCGAACATAGACATATAGCCTGGTGAGCCACATTGGGATTATCTAGGAACGACTTGAAAACATGCCATTGATAGTTATGCAGTTTGTCATGTACAAGTTGCTGGTGGCGGAGTTACAAAACAGTTTTCAGTGAATGTAAAATATGTCTCCCCTAATGACGATCTTAGATTGAATTGATTGATTGAATGGTTATGATTTTGTTCTTCAGGGGAGATCTGATTGCCAACTACGTGATTATTCAGAATGGAATCTCTCTCTATTGTACCTGGTTAACCATTGCGTCGCTTATCAGTCTCTCGATTGTTCAAATATACCTCCTTGGCGTCGACGTACAGACATCGGGTACCATCTGTTTCACAGTCCTCGCAGTGGTGATAGTACTACTCACAATCCTGGAGAATACGCTGCTGCAACCATATCTTGCAAACGTATACACTTCTTGGCTTGTCGTGATTTGGGCTCTCTCTGGTAACCTTTCAGCCCACTGGAATCCATCGGACATTAATGCCATATTCGCGGTAGTCTTACTCGCGGTAGCAGTCGTTGCCTTGGCGACCAAAATTGGTTTAAGGATATTCAAAAAACCATATGGTTCGAATGGTATGACTACAGGCGTTGAATACAAATCTTTCTACTAGTCTAAATGGTTGTTAGCATTAATAAGCAGTTAATTTGGTATCACGGTAAATTTTAGTGCACATTGATTGTATTTTTTAGTTTTGTGTATAACTCGTAAGCTAATGAGCATGAACCATAATGAAGATCTTTGATGGACCTTAAGGACCAGCATTAAGGCGATCTTTGTTATGTTGACATGATAGTACAAAGCCTCATATACAATGGAAGTAAACATATTACGCCACCTTATCAAATTGCATAATTCAAATCAAATTGTATATTTCCTTACCATAGCTTGTCGTATCGGTTACTCATATAACTCTACACTTAGTTATTTCCATAACAGCGGAAGCAACAATTTGGCTTGTTTTAAAATGTATAGGCTACACGTATGTTTGGAAAGTGAAACCCCTGATTTCAGGTCGACTTGTGTCATATATATTGTCATACATGTCATATCACGTGTATAAGTCGCATTGGAACAGTCGTTGCTTTTATCCAGGAATCTGATTCTAACGACGATAATTATTGTTCATTTTCCAAGAGTTTTAAATTAACATAGAATTGATTTTCATAATAAAGCAAGAGAGGCAATCACATTTCATTTGTAAAATAATTAGAAACGGAAGGCTGGCTTTATCAATCATATGTACATCGTGCAGCCTTCATATATGATTACACTATGTAAAAGCATATACCGTGAGCAATTGCTTCATTGTGGTATCGAAAATTAAAGTTAATTTGACAGTTTTGCAAGCGTCTGTTAATGTTATCATCTTCATTTTGATGGATAATATATAATGATTGATGACTGAGCACATAAAGTAATCTTAAGTTTGTGTGTTCGCAGTTTTTCTTTTCCGTATTTTTATCTATGTCGGCCAGCCCTTTGTACGAATGCTTTCTTCTCAGTTGAGTAAAAGGATTGTTTTTGCAGAAATGTTAGCAGTTATTTTCTTTCTATTTGCAAAGCAGTATCAACTACAATTCACTCGATACAGAGCCTCTCATATCTCCACCTTGGCGCAATTCGTTTATATAATCGCAACTTCAAACAAGACCGAAATCCAGGAAGTTCCGTATCTCATTGCTACTTCACTTTAATGAATAACTGCTTTTGACTTTACACTTTTTACTTATACCCTCAGCTACCATGATAAACCATATGATATGATATATTTCATATACTTATTAATTATACTTGTCAAGGTTGCAAGTCAATCTAATGCTTCGCCGTGGAGTTATTGCAAAAACTAACTTTTTGACTTATTTGATCTTTGAGTTATGACCGTTAACTTTTGGCCTCAGTTACCATTGTAACCATATACTTTGATAGGACATAACACGCCAATCATATATGTAAAACTTGCAAGTCAATTCAACCCTTCCATTCCAGTTATTGAGCAAATTTCAAAACAGGAACTCTGAACTAGTGTGAGATTTTTTTATCATTGTCTGCCTACCACACGCTCTTATCATGAGCAATCTTCCAACCACGTAAGCAAGAAATCGACCAAACTGTTCAGTAGTTTTTGACACAAATCTGCACTAAAACATAAAGTTACAAACGTCCCAGTGACCTTTGACCGCAGTCATATTTTGATAGTACTTGACATCCAATTATACCTGCAAAGGTAACATGTCAATTCAATATTTTTCTATGAAGTTATGGCTCGAAATAACTTTTCACTTAATTTGGCTTTTGACCTCTGACCTTCGAACTTAGGAAGATTTTTTGACATATCATTGTTTATGTAACACAGAAACTCACCCTGACAGCTTTGTTTTACCCCTTTCCGCAGATATGGACCTCCATTGTCACCCCATCATGAATGACCCCCTAGAATCGCTATTAAGGAATATTAACTATTACCATGACAACCGTTGTCAAATTATTGCGTTACACTGTATGAGACATTGCGTCGAAAAATACAAGGTAATACAAAGTGCAAAAGTCAGTTGAAACAGATATATTTACCACTTTTCGGTTTTTAAACCCTTCAACAAAGTATATAGCTACACACAACTGCATCAACTTAATGAGATACTTACTACTGATATAGAAGTGTTTCAGTACATTCAAGGAAGAAAACGAAAGAAACAATCAAATACAAAGTACACAATGTATAGAAACAAAGCGAAATCTACATAACATCCTATCGAATATCATCATCGCGTCGGAATCCTCGGGCAATTTGAATAAACGCAAATCTGAAAGCTCGAACCATATTTATTGGCAACTGTGACAGATTTGCGCCATGAACATTCTTTGAGTGGTGTGTGCGCATTATAAGTCGTATTATTATTATTATTATTATTATCATTAATTGCATCTCAATATAGATTGATTTCGCTCGCTAACAATCTTGACGGATCACCACCCCCCCCCCATGCCAGACCGATGTTAACTAATTTTCACGTAAACATTTGTTCTCTAAGGGTGACCAACTTTGCAGGTAATCCACATATGACTTTTGCTTAAATTATACCTGTCAAAGAATGTAATGTTCTGCACATAAATTAAAATATAACAACCTAAAACATTTCTACTATAGAAAGGATGTTGCAATACATTTTTTTATGTGTATGTGCTTATTGTTACAAGCTGCTGAAGAAGAAAAAAAAGACAGTCATCTATATTTATTTCTTTAATTTGCTCAAAATGTACAATTAATTCTGGAATAATAGTTTCATATCCACTTTAACTTCTTCGTATTAGACGAAAAATTGCCGACTTTTGACACTATTTAATAAACTCAGGCATAAATTAAAAAAAAAAAATAGGAACAAAAGCTTGATCTATATATTCCTCTACTTTGTTAAAGATTTGGAAAGCAAACGTTACCGTAAAACTCATGGATATTTGACTGAAGATAATAGGAAGAATCGTGGTTAATATCAGAATGCGTGGAGAGAACATAAAGCTGAGGAAATATTTTAAAAAAAATTACCGGAAAGGTGTCAGTGTAGGAAAATAGCCGTCGTAGATCGCCATTCGAATTTATTGTGCCTTCCGATTTAATACCTAACTCAAATATCATCTGCTTCTATCATTTGGTTCAAATGTCCATCTTTCAGATCAAAGGGAGCATCTTAACTTGAACGTTACCATGTATGTATAACAGCACAAGTGAATTATTGCTACTATTTTCTCGGAGAGGATCGTCGTGAGGTTTTCCTTTCTTTATCATCATCTGATGTTTCGAAGAACTTACTGACACCATATACAAACATTCCAGCAGCTATGGCACCGCCAGCCCATAATAGGCCATTCCTAACTTCATCTTCCTTCCTACATTGTGCCTGAGTTTGTTGGTACCCTCTCTTTGTCTCTTCGTAAAATTCATGGACGCCCACACCCCTGGCCGACTGTTTGAACTCTCTCAAGATTTGTGACTGTATTCTTTTAACACTTTCTTCGTTTCTCTGTAATGAATTTTGAAGTGTGTCATCAAGACGGTAGTCTCTTTCAAGCCGTTCTATCCGCTTGATATGATCCTGTCTTGATATTGCATGATTTTCAGCCTTTCGTGTACCAAATATGCCTTTCAATTCCCACGTTAACTTGTGCAGTGATTCTTCACACACTTCGGACGGACATCCTGTGCAGTAAAACTT
Source organism: Apostichopus californicus (assembly GCA_020650975.1). NCBI lineage: Eukaryota > Metazoa > Echinodermata > Holothuroidea > Aspidochirotida > Stichopodidae > Apostichopus > Apostichopus californicus. The sequence goes on from JAIPMN010035194.1 coordinate 8,576, forward strand.
AAATCGTTCCTTTGCCTGACCAAGACAGTTTCTGTCAGTTCTGTACAAATCTTCCTCCGAACAAGGCAACCGTAAATTATGTAACTGTTGAGTGTAACACTCTTTTGCCTTGTGCATTCCTCTCTGAATAAGTGTACTTTGACTCTCTTTAATCAATCTTTCAACATCTTCAACTGCCTTCTTCCGTACATAGTGTAACCTGGGTCCAACCGCCCCTCTGTCGTAGTGGTTGAGAACTCGTTCAAATCCGTCCTTTAAATCTTGGATGTTGCTCCCAGTTCCTAAGTCATCGATGATTGGTTTCAAGTGTTCATTTCTCAGTGACTGCATTAGGTCGTCACATGACCCCTGTGAGAGGCGGATGTTATTATCAGCAAGTAGAGACTTCTTATTCTCAATTTCAGTCAAAAGTTTTGATCGTCTATCAGATATAAGACTATTTCTATCATTTCCAATCATGTTAGTGTAGAAGCTTTCCGCTTTCGAACAAGCAGATCTATGCAGTTCTTTAAGCTGTTGGTTTGGACATGGTAGTTTCAACTTAAGTATTTCATCTCTGTACAAAGAAACGGCCTGTTCGAAGAACTTTTCAGACAATATATTTCCAGCGCGTTCTTCAAACTCAGATACTAATGATTCTAGTTCGTTCAACATAACCATTTTGGCGGGTCCTCTCGCGGATTTCTGGTACTCTTGAAGAGCCTTCTGCCTTGCTTTTTTTACATCTTTCAAGTCAGCTACATTGGTCTGTTGAAGATATTTCGTTTTCATATTCTTTTTTATCTTCTTACACAGGGAACGCGATAGTTCTTCATTCTTCACATAGCATGATCGGAGCTTTTCCTTTATCTGCGTGTTAAACTTTGCTGTGTAAAATTCGATGTCTGAAGCAGAACATTTACCAGTTTTTGAAGATATAAGAGTCAAGGTTTTCTCTGTTGCAATTAAATGACATGCATCGACTTGCTCTTCCTCACAGGGCATTAATATAGCTTTCATTTCATTAGTATAAAGCCTTTCGGCTTCCTTGGCAGCTTTAAGACAATCCCAGGCACTTTCCACATCGATGATACCGTTAGGAGTGTTGAGAACGTTCACGTATGCTTGCAGTAGATCAGCTAAGTCTTGTCCCTTCAACACCTTGCCCACTTCCCTTTTCACTTTTGCAGACTCATTGATCTTTGTAGTAATATGCTGCAAAGCATCATTGAATGTCGGATTGAGGTTTGAAATACCTTCAGGTGAATCTAGAGTTTGAATCACGACTGGATCAATGGACGGAAACGGCAAAGATTCAGCATCAATTTCACCAAATGTGTCAATCATTGACTTCCTGATCTGATTTCTTTGATCTTGTGAACTCGCGTTTCTATTTTGCAATATCGTATCTTTAATGTAATTCGACCAAGTACAAGGTATATTTTCGAACTCTGGTTGTAGAATTGCATCCCTAACGAGCCAGAGAAAGTCGGGTAATGACGTGTTCGATTGGTGGGTCGTAGGCCTACCACGACGTTGTGGCATTTTAGCCTTCTTAACAAATTCACTGAAACTGGCCAAGAATCCCAGTTTTAATAGATCATCGTAAGAAGGTGTTCCTTGGCTATTGAAGATGAAATATGAACTTAGCAATAGACTCAGTGCCAGCAATTTTCTTTCCCATGTGTTATCTTCGTTACCGTCTGAAGTGTTAAGAGAACCAAGACCCTCCGTATCTAAGAAAATCAGTCTGGCTGGGTGTCCGTTTCTCCTCACAGTACGTTCGGGAGAAGCAATCCATATTCCCGTGGTCTTTGATGTTGTCCCGTGGTGGACGTCGAATCTACCGCCATTTTGTATTTGTGATAGCAAAAAGGATTTACCGCTTCTGACTGGACCAGTTATGCAGACTACCACGACAGAACTTTTAATCCTTTTAAGAATATTCAGACCTTCTTCACAGAGCTGTAGTTTGTTTCGAGGAGCTCCTTCATTTATGTGGATGCATTGGTTTTCCGAATCCCATGTGTGGTTGTCAGGAAGACACAGAGGAACGGCTTTATCTACAGCCATGATTACAAATCTGGACTTTGTTTCAGAACCTGAAAAAATAAAATATGGTATCGGTAAAATATTCCCATTAAATTATATATAAATATACGATGGTACATCACTTATGCGTTGGACTGCAATTTGATCGTTAAGACGTATTAACTTTAAAATCGTGGTGTAAAGGGACTAACACATTGATATGATCTTCGAACAATCTTCGATCAATACCTTTCATGAGGTATATAAGGGAATAAATTTGTTACAACGAGTAAGCCAGCCGCTTTAACCTAAACATGTACTTCGTGACTAGATTTTGAAACCACATTAAAAAATAGATTTAAAAATTGTATGGACCGATGTGTAGAATAATGTTACGTTCTCATAAACCTTTGGACTATCTCATAAATACACCAAAGTAATATGTCAACGCTAAACAAACATTCACTGTTTGCGATAACATAACGGGGGTGAAAATCCAGCATGAATAGTGAACTTTCCTTTATACTAATTATGTGACGCGTTGGTGAAGTATAAATTAAGGTTGCTGTGATGTTAACAATAAACCGAGTCTATACAATCAACGTGTGAATCGTCACTTGATAGATTTGGTTTAGGCTTCATATTCATAGGTCGTTGTGACAACAAAGTGAGATTATAAAATATAGACGAAAAGGCTTTAATTCATAATTAGAAACAATTAGTCAGATGATGGAAGAGGCAAGAATGAATGGTGAAAACATCTTCTACAGTAAGCCTTGTAACGTTGATATCAACTGCAAGAGTTAATAATTACCTTTAATGACACTTTTAACTGTAAGGTATGACAGGCAACGCAAACTACGTTTCATTTTCATTGATATAGCCTTCTCTGTAAGTAGAATATCATTTACTAAAATGTCCGTTGTTTCATGACAATAGTAGACATAAGGTAGTCATTGCTTCCACACAAATATGACGTGTACAGGTTTGCTACCACGTATATACGCTAAGCAGATGTACTGGCTGTATGCTATCCATGTAACTTAAAGTACAGTTAACCCACCGAAAATCTAAATGATTGATAACCTATTTCAAACATCCAGTATCCATCAAGTGTACTCGATTCACTGATTAATAAATGAAGCCGAACTTTAGAAGCAGCTGCCTATACGGAGGTAACCTAGTACCATGATCATTTTTCCATATTAAACTCGAAATTTAGTTTTTCAAGCAGTCGTCTCAGTGGTGCCAATTTGGAGTGAAAATTTTTCTGGAGATTGGAGGGCTCCTTTATTTATGTGGAATAATGTTTTTTTCACTTCTGAAGAAAACCGAGGACGGCTGAGATCCCTAAGTTTGTCCTCATATAGTCTCTCCTAAATCCCACCCAGAAAGGGGTGAAGAAGAGCACCAGATCCCTCAAGTGTTCACAAAATACCAAAAGGAGGTACAAAATGTAGTGTCATGCTCACTAGAAAAAAATATTTACCGCTGTTTAGTCTACCGGAATCAGAGTATGTGCGTGTGTAGAGGTAGGTAACAAATTAATTAGTTGCAAAAATATACATTAACTCGACTTTTTCATAATCCACGCCCATCTGTTTCCCTTCAAACTCTCACACACACAATTGTCCATGATGCTTTACCAGTATATTTTTTATGGTACCCAGGCTTCACACTCAATGTGCAATTAACCTGACTACGATTTTACGTTCTTGATATTCATCCATTCGTACGTCATACCAAGTATAGGCTGTTCATATGCAAATAAGACTACTCGTAAACAACTCGATACAGCTATAAACGTACATGCTAAGACACATAGACTGCTTTTAGAGCCAACAAGGTATTTAACATACATTTAGCCTGTCTTGATATGCTCATTTCAGGCATGGACGTGCGTAACCCCCCCCCCCCCCCTTCACCCCACTCTTGCCAATTATAAAAATCGGAGCCGAATTCAGCGTGGTCTTATACAGCCATAGATCGGTCTCAATAAAGGTAGTAGATCTCGAAATCGATATAGGAATACCGTCCCTTTAAAAAATAGTAAATGCAGTCCTACATGAGAGCTGGGGCGTAGCTACGTGATTTATAAATAATATATTAGCCATTTTATCGACAATAGCGGTCAAATTTTTATCAAAAGTACCATATGCATATAAAGGCCTGTGTACGTGTTAGCGTACGGTTGCGTGCCTACACATAAAATCCCTGTTCGTCAACCACACATAGGCCTATATGGGCATAATGCGCACGTAGGCCTAATTTATTGAATTCGATAACTATAATGCGTAAGCCCGTCATCGTGATTAAAAGAGGCAACCTTCAGTACGCACAAAATGACACTGCAGTTTTCACAACATTTAAAAACAAATGTCTGCAAATTTTTGTCATCGATATCATGAATTCTACTTTGTAGAATCTTACAGTTGTATTAGATTCAACAGTATAAGTAAGTATTGCTAATTTCGGAACACTGCGAATTTCGGACA
>JAIPMN010035196.1:935-15540 GCA_020650975.1 Apostichopus californicus
ACCACAGATATGCCACCAAAGAAGGATATGGGTGAGTGCTTGTTCGATGAGAAGGGAATCTCAGGAAATCTCAGGAAAATATATCTTCCTTGTATGTATTTTAGATCCTCGCGAAGAAGCCTCATTGGCTTATCAAAGCCGCAAGCTGACCGAAGTCAGTCTCTTAGAGTCATATTTAACGTCCGTGATTATGAATTGTTAATTGTCAACAACTCTGTAAATGGACGACATACATTAATCTTGGAGTGACTCGAACCGGGGACCTTATGATTGGAAGGCACCGGCGTTAACCACTGAGCTAACACTCCTTGTTTGTTTCTTCTTCACCAAGGGAAGATTACAGAGAGGTTAAGTAGTGAAGTGAAAACTGACGTGAAACAGATCCAATATTTTAACATTCTGATACCAAGGAACTATTCTGTTATTAGTATTAATCACCTACAGACAACAAAATTTGGAAATTTCAAAGTTTCATGTTTGATATGATTATTTGAAATCAAAATTGTCTAGTCATGCTAATGAACACATTTTCAGTAGGTTTAGTTTCAAATAGCCTCAGGTAATTTAAAATTGTTTTTAGAGTCGAGTAGTATTGAAAAATCGTACTGTTTAAAAGTGGCAAGAGTCATTAACTTTGTTATTAATAAGTTGTGTTGTTGTTTGTGATAAGCTAATTTGTCACATAAGGTAACTCAGACGAGGCAGTGTCTGTTTCGTTGACCTCTAAATAAGACTTTCATCGTCATAAGAAACCTCCTTAAATGAAGATCGCTTCACTTTGTCAGTACAATTTTGCAGTGTCATGTGATATTATTCCACGTTTAAGTTTCCTCGACGTGTAATAAAACCAAAACGTATGAATTGCAAGCTACGCCCAAAAATAGAACTCCATAAAATCCACCTTCTTATACCAATGTAATTTAAATGAGTACTCGAGCGTTATAGACACCGTTGTTATAGAGAATCTTCAATGCCATCTTCCCAACAGTACTCTCACCCCTACAGACCTCCCAGCAAAACCTTTCAAAAACCTTTATTTAAAAAACGACTCTTTCTTTTTAAAAAATAATCTTTAAAACCTTTAAAAAATAATTTAAGTTAAAAATAAAAATTATAAAGATTTAGTTTAGAGTAGCCTTTAAAACCTTTCTTTCTTCATTTACAACCTTACGTAAACCATATATTTTGTTGAAGAGCCGCCGGGAGGTCTGATCTGACAACAAACAGAACTTTCAGTAAATTTTAACGTTTGTAAAATCCACGACACGGACGTAACCGAAGAATATCTTCGCCGTCGATTTTTACGGCGAAGTCCGAATTTACCGAATTCCGTTCTTCATTTTTCAGTGACGGGCCGCTACGTAGTGGACTGCATGATGTCCGAGTGGAGCGACTGGGGCGAATGTACAAAGTCCTGCGGCAAGGGTCGGATGGTCCGGACCAGGATGGTCAAGCTCAGGGCCAAGAACGGAGGCGAGAGCTGCGGACCCCGCAAGGAAAGCAAAAAATGCATGATGGAAGTCTGTCGTGAGTAAACTTAGAATTTTTGTTCTCTTCTCAATCTCTCCTTTTGTTTGATAGTCTGTCGTTGTGTCTTTGGGTTTTACCTTCCACGTTTCACTCGGTGACTTGATCAGTTGGTGATGTCATGTCTGTTATAAAGAGTAGTCTCATTACACAGTATGCAAGTTACTGTGATTTCTGACTGGCCTCTCTTCCCCCCCTCTCCCCCCCCCCCCAGTAAAGAAATGTTATCTAGGGATCGCCATCGACAGTGTTAATCACAGCAGAGAGCAAATTGGAAATCATAACAAACATTTCCGTTCAAAATTTGAAAACAAATTTGACCAATCAAGCTGCTGACCTACTTTGTGATGGGGTTATGGGGCGGACCTACTTTGTTATGGGGCTGACCTACTTTGTTATGGGACTGACCTACTCTGTTATGGGGTTATGAGGCTGAACTACTTTGTTATGGGGTTATGGGGCTGACCTACTTTGTTATGGGGCTGACCTACTCTGTTATGGGGTTATGAGGCTGAACTACTTTGTTATGGGGTTATGGGGCTGACCTATTTTGTTATGAGGCTGACCTACTCTGATATGGGGTTATGAGGCTGAACTACTTTGTTATGGGGTTATGGGGCTGACCTATTTTGTTATGAGGCTGACCTACTCTGATATGGGGTTATGGGGCTGACCTACTTTGTTATAGGGTTATGGGGCTGACCTTCTTTGTTATGGGGCTGGCCTACTTTGTTATGGGGTTATGGGGCTGACCTACTTTGTTATGGGGTCTTTGCTAGTGTCAAACAACATCTAAACAAAATTTCTTATCAAAATCGAGCCACCTACCACAGAGTCTAACGTTATATTTTTTTTCTTTAATTTTTTTACTTCTAGCTCGAGACTGTATGATGATGCCTTGGTCCGATTGGTCCGAATGCTCGGTGAGCTGCGGGGAGGGCGTTCAGATCCGTACCAGGACCATGAAGAGGAGATCAAAGGGCTCGGGAGAACCCTGCGGGGATCGAAAGGAGATGAGAGTTTGCGAGGCAACGGATTGTTAACACCAGAGAGAGTGGGTATACAGGATAAAATGTTTTCATGAGATAATGTGCTGTAGATGTGGAACTGGGTCCATTCCCGTCCTTGTCGCTAACTCAGAAGATTTGAATAAAGTTGTGAAGTGCTATTTTTTAAAAATTTTCTCCGGTTGGAGATAATAGAGTGACTTATATGACTGGTTCAAACTCTTAAGTCAGGAAAAGATTTGGTGATGACACCAAGGGTGGACAGGGTCGTAAATTGCAACCAATGCCGTGATCAAACCGGCGACACTGGGGCCTTCAAACAAGCGGTGCATTTCGGAACCTCCGAGAAAAATTAGCACCTTTTGCAAGCAAGAGAAAATCAGCATCTTTGGCCCCCTGAATCCTGGCAGACACTTTAGGCACCTTGGACCCTGTGGCACAACCAGTAATGAAACCCAGACCCTGGAAGTCATTTTATTGACCGTGAAAAAGTTGTCAAGCTTTACCCAAACTGAGAAGCGGGAGATTTATACTAGATTAAAGGAAAAGTCTTTTGAAAAGTTTGTCATGTCTTTTGTTGGCATTGAAGGAATAAGAACCCAATGTATCCTTTTTTTTAAATGATTTTTTTATCTATGTGATTGATTCCAAGAAGCCAAATTCAACTAGCTTCCTTGCAACAGGCAGTAGCAAGAAGTCTCTCAGATAGGCTGTGGAAAAATTATCAAGATTAATTCAATTAAAAGAAAAATTAAAAGAAAAATTATCAAGAGTTTATTAATGAAACTAGAAATTCATTATAGTTGTTTCAGTTATCATGCTCTCACTTCTAACCAACAAATCTTGTGATAGACCAGTTTTAGCCTTTTTTGATCAAACTGTAGGCCAGTATAAGTGGCGGAGCGATTTATTTATGCCATGATGATACCTTTGAAATGTTTAAATTGTCTGAATAATGTAAAGTTGTTGGATATTTTTCCCCACTTCTAAATTGTAATCTTATTTAACTTCCCAAATGACTCTCCATTTTAGCTTTATTCACTTCACCTTTTAATAATTTGGTCATTAGGTTTTCTCTTAATTGAATCAAGTACACTGTAGGAAACCAATGATTTTGTACTATTTTGTGTAATTCTGAATAAAATTCATGGAAAGGCTGTTTTTTCTCACTATTACAATATTTTGCTCTGTTGAAGTTTGATAAAGATTAAAGGGTGTGAAGACTCGCGCAAAAAGAAACGTCTATTGCCGGTAATCTGACCTAGTTTCGAATGAGGTGTAACAGAAGTGTTAGACACCACCATCGATCCCAGAAAATACGCACACAGCTTGCTACCTTCGGTAATTAGACACTAGTCTACAGTCAGTATATACAGCTACGGTCAATACCCACAGCAGTGTACAAACGATACAGCGATGGACATCTCAGGTCCAGCTAAAGATAACAAGGTATCACGTTTCATTACCGTCTGCATTTTGTAGCGACAAGCAGACAACTTCACTTGCAAGCAACGGAAAGTTAACTTTTTCAGAATGCGGCACGCGGTTTGGGACGAGTCTTCAATACCTGTAAGTTGTGACTATGCAGCTGTAACAAGTGCTTATCGTGAGCTTTAATGGCAAGTGATATAAAGGCAGTTTTAAATGAAAAGCTGCAGCACCAGCTGCAAAAAGCCCCGCAGCAAAGGCTGAATCAGAATCAGAGACCAGACTATCCCAATAGACCAACAGTGCCTATTGTGTGAAATTGTTGTGCCTGTTTTGGGAAACTGAACAGCACAAAGATGTCATCGTATGAAGCCTGGCTGCAGCCAACCCCTCCCCCCCCCCCCCCGTCTCCCACTAGCATCATGCTTTGGAAACAATGCCTAAGAAATCAAACACAAAACCAAAATTTGTTGGTATTCTCATGTATTAAGAACATATAGATATATACAACCAGTCGTACATAGCACTGTATATAAATGCTATGATGGAAGCACTGTTGGTTGGTAAATAGACACTTAGATATTAATATAACAACAGGTTTCGATAGGAAAACAGAAAAAAAAGAAGAAAAAAACAAACAATCAATTCAAATTCCTTTCAACTATTTAGCTATAATTTAATGAGAAAGAACTACAGCATTGATTTCCTATCAATTTAAACTGTACTAAAATCTTTTATCAGTTTACTTTAAAAAAAAATATCAAACTTTGTTTGAAATTTGAGATTTCACACTTTGAAAGAAGCATTTGAATTCAAAAGAGTAGCCTGAGAAATGCAAGTCCAGTCTCAAGCTATGATTGGCTCTTTTCAGAGTCTCATGCAGCCAATGACATGGTTTATAGGGAAGGGAATGTGGCCTGAATTTGCTGGCGATCTTGTTTGATGGGAAACAGGAATTGGTGGGGCACTGGTTTGAACCCGCCTCTAACCTGTCAATTGGTAAACTATTCACCATCACTTTTCCTTAAGTCCTTGCTTAAGACATGTTTATATATTTTGTTCGTGCACATCAGAGGGATGTTTCGCACAAGGGTGTATGTGTAGTCTAGTCTTAATGACTGAAATTGACCAAAAAAGCCAAGAATAATTAAAATACATTATAAAAAAAACAGAGAAATGTCTTGTAATAGTCATGAAAATATTAAATGCAAATTACTCACACCATAAAATTTCAAAGCAGGTTTGTTTTAGGCATATAAAGTAATATATTATTTAAAATAGAGCAAAATGGGAAGCATTTTCTTCTTTTTGATACAAGAGGTACGGGGAGACGATACAACATTAATATGCTAGGATGAAGCAGCCCCGGTCTCTTTCAAAGGTAACAACCGTACAAGGACAAGACTATTTAAAAAAAAGGGGGAAATGGTAGCAATAGCCAACTGTGGAAGTCATTAAACTTTAAAAGGCATATAGGATTAAAACAAAAATGGGATTAAAAAAAATTCCTGTTGATTTTCAGGAGTTACTTTGTTATATGTATTTTGGGTTTGGATCAAACAGTATAGAATTGGAAGTATTCAAGAGTAAGTTAATAATTGAATTCTTGCTGGAGTTTAAGATATTCCTAGGAATATTAAATGAGGAGTATTGTACCCAACTCTAAATCTTAAATTTACAACTTATGGAGTATCTCAAACTAGTTTTGATTGGTCTGGAGACTACAACAAGACTGGACATTTGACAACTTCTGGAATATCGAATGCTGCAAATAGGCTACAAAGTGAATCATTTTACTTGAAAAGGTGAAAACTTGTAAAAAGGTGAATTATTTTGGGATAATACATATTATCTCATAAATATTTGAGCTGAAAGAATAAAAAAAAGTTACTTTCAGCTGATTAGAAAATGGTTGATTTTGATATGAATTTTCATTTGTTTGGAAAATTGTTTCAAAACTCCACAATACTTCAAAACATTTGGCAAGTGTAAATCCTAAATACCAATTTTGAATATTTTCCCTTTACCAAATGTGGGAAAGATTTTAACCTTTAAAAAGTATTACTTGCCCACAAAGCCAACACTAAGAAAATTTAACATTCTCCAATGTGAGTACAAATATCACCCTCCCCCCCCCCCCCCACCCACCCCCTACCTACCTAGGGTAATCTAGGGTGGTTGTGAAAGATTCTTAAAATGAATGGTTGTTAAATAATAATTATTATTATTGTATTATGAGAACCTGACAGTGAAAAAAAAAACAGAAATATTCATATTTTGATCAAATGAAACAATGTTGCTCTTACATTGAAAATGTCTCAACCAGGTAAAATTTGTTTCATTTTATTTATACAAAATTATTTACAACTAAGACACGTTCATTTATTAAAAACCGAGGAGAAAAGAAAGCAAATTATTTTTAAACCCCATCATCGTTAATGACAATTGTTAATTGGAAAATGAGAACATCAAGGTAAACAAAAATATGACAATATTGAATTATGGAATGAATTGTATCGATGCATTGATCGTAAAATTGTTCGACCAATCTCAGGGTGTAGATTAGATTAGATGTGATACTTGACCTTGGTCTTACACAGTACAATTGGTCGTTCAGTTTCTCATGTAGCGAGATATAATCCAAAGGTTATATCTTTGTCAAACAGACAGATGCATGATTTTATCTTTCACATACCTTCGAAAACAATCATCTTGACGGCGTTGTCGCACGAGATTTGGAAGGTTTTCACATTTGTGGCACAATTTGGAAAGCAGTTGTGTGAAGACTGTCGGCCTTACCCCCGTTGCCTATAGCGTTATTCGTCACGGGTGAAGAGAGGCTGATCTTAGGATCCGGATCTCGAAGGAGTCCCGTCAGAACCGTGTCCGGTTGTACCGAGATGGGCACGGAGAGGGATACCAGGGGCATGTATGAGGTCAGTTGTGGTACAGACAGGGAGGGTACCATGGTTAGGTTGATGGAGGTGGTGACCGTAGTCTGTGGTGTGAGGGGGGTAGGGGAGGGTAGGAGCGTCAGTTGGCCGGGCTGTGCATGATTGGTGAAAGTAGGGAGGCTACAGGGAGAGGGATTCAGTGGAGTGGTCTCTTGCGAGTGGCAGTGGAGGAACGAAATGAGAGGCGACCCAACGTTATTGCGTAACATCTGATCAAACTCCTGACTACCGAAAGAGCTCTTGAGGCTGGATGCTGGGGTGGGCGTGTCCCTGGGCGGCGACCGAGGAGGCGAGTGGTCTGAGAGCTCGCTCGGGGAAAGAGAAGGTAGCCGTCTCTTCTTCTTGGTCTTTGCTTGCGATGTCTTTCCGTGTTTGCGAGCTTGAAATAGCTGTCTCCTCTGCTTGTTGTTCAAATCATTTTCTTGCTTCGATGAGGACGGTGTCGTCTCCCTCAGACACTCTAGATTTGATGCCGTCCAGCTACCGGTTAGTCTAGGAGTAACCGCTTTTGGTCTGATAGTCTCCACAAAGTTGTTCTCATCCTGTTCCTTCATGTCAGTGATGCCATTCTGTTCCAGAAATAGTAGAGAAAAACATGAAATATTTAAGACTATAAAATATAATATAACTGTAAAATAAGAAATATTAAACAGGATGAATTTGGAGGTAAGGTTAGGTTATTTCAATCGGAGTGGACTTCATAACTAAAGTCAAAACAAAATGTCATAACTTTAAGCAGGACTCGGGGGGAAGGGGGGGGGCGGTGGTTTTCAATTTTCAATGACATTGTGGTAATCTGTATATATATATTTTTTGGGATGATACACCAGAATAAATAATATCAATGCCTTTTTGTTTTCAGGACAATCTTTTTGTTTTCATATCTTGCCAATAAGGAGCATCAAGATATGTGTGAATATAAACAAAATTGTCACATCAATGTACTACTGTTACAATCTAATGCAAGTTGCAGCTGTCAAGGAAGCATTCAAGACATTTCACTTATTCTGCAAACAATCTTTTGTATCAATCAGCAACAAAGGGACAGTAAACAATTGGAAACAGAGAGAGAGAGAGGTGGTGGGGGAAACATAAAAAAGAACAAATAAAAGCAAAACAAAATTTTGCAACAAAACAAAATGAGGGAAGGGTATAATTGATGTTAATTTTAATACCTTTTGCAGTGAAACTTAAGACGTTGTTTTCGGGTAAGGTAAATTACTAAATGTCAGGGGTATATATAGCATTTAAAAAAAGGAGGAGGTATGATGTTGGAGACAGTGAAGCTGACTGCTGTGAGGGGGTGGGGAGGGGGTCTTTGGGTCATCCACACACAAAAAAAATTAGAGATGGAAGGGTGTTTTCTGGGGCATTTTTTGGACTAAAAAATTAGGTATATAATTAGGTTTACTACTTTGATTTTGCTTAGTTGAAAAGGGGGTTGGGGTGGGTGGGATGGAGGATCTATGCCCCCTGGATCAGTGCCTGTTGCTTGTTTAAAATAATTTACTGCACTAATGTGATCGCATCTCACAATTTGCATTGCACAAGAACTGACAGGCTAATTACTGCTTATACCAAGACTTCATGATATTCTGTTGGAACCATTCAACTAAGGAGTAAAAATGATTTATTGTGGTCGAAAGTGGAAATAAAGTTAATTTAGTAGCTAATTTGGACCAGTCAGTGAATTGTTATTGATCAACCATCCTACTAAATGCTACATCTAACAAAGATAGGTTCAACAACCCACATTCCCCCAACTCAGATTTAATCCGCTATTCCTTAAACAGTATCAGTCATAATTTTGTTAGTAAGAAGGGGAATGAAGTCAAAAAAGCAATATTGATCAATCGATCAATCAACAAATCAATTTAATCAACAATGCAACAAAAAGGGCTTATTATGAAAATGGTAGCAACAAACATGATAACTGAGCTGTAACTTTAAACGTGTATAAACAGCAGCATCGTAATACTTCCAGCAAGGCAAGAAACTACAAAAACGACCTGCCAAAAGGTCAACGCTTTTAACTGCAAGAGGATTTTGCAAACGAATCCATTTTGTTTTTTTAACAACGGTCTACCTTCGGTGACGTTCCTTTGCTTCTTATTTTCCGTTCCCTAGTTCTATGTATTTGTTTACGGCTGCGTTTATTTCTCTTCTTAGTCATGTGACTTGGTGGAGTTTCAGAGATAGGATCATACCAACCGTTTGATTTCTCCACCCATGGTAGATGCCCTGCGTTCGTGGCTTGAATGGTCGACGTCTGGAGGTCATTCTGCAGAGGGCTCCCTGACGACGATGGGATGTACCCGAGGCTCGACTCTCCACTGGGAGAACTCTGCGTTGATATCAGGCTCCCGGGCTGGTGAGACACCTTCAGCTGTTTCATGACGGCCTGGTATTCGTTGTCCGTGGAAATGTCAACGTCTAGCGACCGTTTTTGGCCCTGAGATATGGCCATGATGGGACTGGCAGTTAACTTGGAGTTAATGGCCACACACGACGAAGGGTACAAGGTGGTCCCGACTATGGATTCCCCACAGGTTGTTTGGGTGATCAATGGCAGATCACTCACTGGTAAACCGCTACTAGAGGCCACAATGCTCACGCTGGATAGGTGGTTCCCCGCAGTGGTTATGGTTCCACACGGTGGACTCATCTGAGCCTGCACTTGTAACAAAGTGTTCGGCGTCAGAACCGGGACGAATCGTTGCACGAAGATGGTCTTCGACCCTCTCGTCCCAGCTGCCGTGCCATCCAAGATTGGTATCGTCTGATGACCTTCCACATAGCCTCCGTTGGGTGGCATCAACGAAGGAACAGAGGAGGGCGAGGGTGACACCTCTTGCCCGCATGGTTGAGATGGTGATGGTGATGGTAGCAGGAGCTTTCTGGCGGTTGACGGTGAGGAGAGAGATCCCGCCGGGGGTGTGGTCAGGAATTGGTGCATTTGTCCAGGGTACCTGGAGTAAAGAGCTGCTAACTCAAGCTGAAATTCACTGGAATCTGAAACACAAGAATGGAAAAGAAAACCTGATGTTAGTTATATGGGGATTGTCAGTTTGATATTTCAGTCTCTATACCAATGGGTGAAGGGAGGAGTACCTGGTTAGTTGCTTCATAACCTATGATCCATTTATCCAAAGAAGAAAACCTCACAAAAACCCAACTGCCATGAATTCAGATTTATTTGTCACCTGAGTGGAACAGACTAATGTGGATTAAAGAGAAAGGTTTTAAAATCGGCAGCACACTGTTCCACTGAACTCGCCCAGAATCAACTCTGTCGGCTGCAGTTTTATGTACTCAACATGTTTCGCTTCCCAACTGGCGGTTGTGTGGGGAGGGAGGGGGGGCAATTCATAACTACCACAGCTGCCAGGTATTCACTAATGTCAACAATCATGGGTAGAATTTTGTTTTTGCTTGTGACCTAACCAGCACCAGTCTTTATAGTCAAACAGTCTTTTGTGCGGGCTCATTAGTTGTCTACTGCTCGGTAGGGAGTTGGAAGACTATGGATCTGGACGAGTATTGGAAACTAGGTCAGGACAGTCGAGGTTGAGATGGGTTGTATCCATAGCAGGTAGTTTATGACATCATTATCTTGGTCTCACCTGTAACGGGTGTCGGAGGTTGTTTCTCTGGGCTGTTGGGCAATGATAGGGGAGCCTTGGGCTCCGTCGAAGCCCTCTGATGAAGGACATTGCAGGAATGATGACGAACCCATCCCGATTTCTGATTTCTTCTCTTGTTTTTCCTTCTGCCACCCTCACCTGGTAAAAGACAATTTTCATATAAATTATAAAAATGGCATTTATTAAAGGGAAAGTCTTGCTCTTTTGGAAGTAAACAAGCTGGTTACTGTTAACGATTCTTTTGTTGGACTAATTATCAGCTAGCTCAGCTAGCTATACGAGAAATGCTCGCCAGAGTGCTAACATAAACGACTAATATAGAAGGAGTGTATCTATTGAGAAGTGCTAAAAGTCTTATATGATTTATGAATAATTCATAGGTATGAATACTGAATATGTATGAATACTGAATTAATAATGAATATATTATTTTCAAATATAAGTCTAGAATCCAAATCAGAGCTCATAACAATAGATATTCGATAAACTGTCAAGTTTGATTTAAGTTGAATTCATAAAAAAACAGGAGTCATAAAATTGATTCATCCAGTATTGCTCTCAATTTTTGTTTTATAGATTTTTGAGATGGCTTCACCTCAAAGTTTTTCCATAAAGTTTGTGCTGAATGTTATCCAAAAATTTTGTGAGATAGTTTCACAAACAGTTCTCTGAGCTTCCACATATGATTACAACAGAGACACTTACCTTCACTAAACCCGGATGATTTTTTCTCCTGGCTGTTGAGAAGGCAGTGTAGGTTGGCTGTAAAAGTGGAAACAAAGAATACAGTCTGAGGAATCTATTTTGTCACTGGAAATTTAAGGGAAAGATTGCTCTTACAGTTAACACAAGAATTCTTTAAAGTATCCCAAGAAAACAACACTGCATTCATTTTGCAAGAGAACTCACAGTTAATTACTTAAGGCAAACCACAAAAAAGGAATATTTACTAAAGGCCAGGCAAAACTACAAAAAAAAAGCTGTTGTGTTCCTTTGTAGAGTTTCTCAAAAAATAAGAACCAAAAATGTTGAGATGCGAAGAAGGACAAAGTGTTGATACTATTAATTAACATTTTTATGTAGACATTGGCAAATTGTTTGAAATTCAGAGCATGAACCTAGATGTAAGTATTAATAAAGTATTAAATCCAGGCTGTTGAGAGGAGGGGGAGGGGTCCATGAGGCTACAGGCGGGCAAGGGGGATCAATTAGGACAACCAATAAAATATGGGATAAAGAATAACATATTTTCATTCATTATGTGCCCAGGGGCATGACTTGGTTCTCTTGGCTCCCGCTTAAATCTGAAACCATCAACTTACTCGGTTCGAAGCCTCTTATATCAGGATCCGGGCCGATCCATTCAAACGCTGGTTTCCTCCCTCGGACTTCCTGCACGTAAACCTTGCGGATTAACTTCAGACTACCGAGAATGTTTGCTATATCGTACAGTCGGCGCACTTTGGCTACATCGACGAAAGAATAGACAGAGTGTGAAAAATATCAAACAAGAGACGAGAAATGGGGATCTTTTTATTTTTACTTCAAAATGCAAGTTTTGCATCAGATTTTTGTTTTATTCTGATAGAACTTAAATAAATTCCTTACATTTATACCAATGCAATAAATGAATGCGGTCATGTGTACAGAAATAATGCTAGCCTCTTAGGTATTATGACCTCTTAGACCCTCTAAATCCCGGATGGAAGGGGTGGGGAGGGGGGCTGCATGCGGCCCACACATATACTTCCTACAACAAATAAGGATTTTGAAACGTATTAATGCAGCCAATGGCCCCTTGTACTATCGGATGTTGGGAAGTGTTTTTTACTTCAATCATAAATCAATTAAATTACTGAATGACCAACGGGTATACCCTGGGGAGTTTGTGATAGGATATTTCAGCTGTCATTTTAGTATAACAGATGGACAAACACATGTGCAGAATTTCATTTCCCACATGTGATATTTCCATGTTTACCATGGGGGTAGGATTCTAGGAACATCCTCTAAGCGTTGATATTTATTTTCAAAGTGGCCCGCAAGAATCATTTCATGCTCACCCCTGCTTTGGAAATAATCTTAATTTCAGTCTACATATCCAATGCAACTTTGTATCCTAGACAGATAAAAGTTTTTTATTACCAACCAGCCTTATCATCAAATGACTTACTTTTAAATTTTGGGTTGTCTGTGATGTCCTCCGAGAGTTCCCCATATAATACTCTGGCTGCGGTTTCAAGGCTTATGATTTTATTTTGCTAGTGAAGGGGATAAGACAAAACAAAACAGAAATTTAGTCAAAATGCAAGTACATTTAAATTTCCTTTAATCTTCCAGTTCTAAGGCAGTTTCTGGACAAAGTAAATCAAACACAGGAAACAATTTTGTTGGGAATGGGGGGGGGGGGATGGGAATGATGGGGGACTGAAATCCTTTGGGGCTGGACTTGGCATGTGGGACACCTATTGAGAACCTGTGATACAAACTATCATCTACACAAAGCAATTAAAAAATGTCTCTTCAAGGGCTGAGACGCTGAGTATTAAACTCATTTCCATGAGGTTGTGCACATGGCAAAGTAGACTTTCCAACGTGGGGAATACATTATAAAAGTTTGAGTTTATTCACTGTATGTGAAGTTTCTTTTGCCAGTGATTCGTTGGGGAAATTTGACTTTTTACCATTTATTTTATCTATTTTCATCTAATTTGATCAAAAACAAAAAGCAAGGCTTTCCAAAAATTGCTAGGCAAAATATAAACCTTTAATTATTCTCTGCCACTGCCTGAAATGTTTACCGAGCAGAGCGCAATTTTGACACTATCATGTGAGTTTTAAAAAGAAGGGGTTTTATATCATTCACGCTCCTACTCATGCCCTGGGTTATCGTACATTAAATGCCTATCAATCACGTGATTTAAGCTTACTTTAGGAGGCTTTGGAATTAGATAAATAAAACTAGAAAAGCTCTCTTCTGAGAAAGAAAAAAATGGAAAAATTAGTTTGTTTCGCTTACCAAAGGTTGTAAAAATAACATAATAAACTTCTGGCTCATGACGCCAAGAGATTTCTCTTTTTTACCTTTATGACAGAAAAAGAGAGAAAAGTAAATATATATTTATGTTCCGTTACAGAGATGAAAAGACATGGATGATGGAAACGTCTTACTTTACATTGTAGCAGTTTTGCCATCGGCTGATACGCCCTCTATTTTCAGCCGAATCATCACGAAAATGTTTTTCCATTTTGCCTTTGGACATGACCTATGCCAGCTACTTGACTAAATTGGATGAGTACAAACTTTATCTATCTCGCTTCTCCAAAAACATTATTACTTTTAACAAGCGATGACCTCTAGGGTATAATTTGGCTTTCCAGTTTCCAGAAAGGTAGATGGTACATAATAAAAATAATACTGCATATATATATATGTATTTTTATAACACTTTCATGAACGAAGTGAGTTTCTGTGTACATTTATTGTATAAGTTAGTCTTTAAAGTATTTTTACAGGGTAACTTTGAATTTCTATCTGTTTTTTTTTTTTGTGTTAACCAGTTGCAGATTATCTGAAAATCCTTCAGACAACAGTTGTGGATGTACTGAGCAGTTTGCTTGGCATCTGGCCAAAGCTGCAGCAGCTGTTCCATGGTCTTCAGTAAGGCTGAACCAAAATATCAAACAATATCAACTATTGCATCCTGGGTAGCAGCCTGGCTGCAGCCCCCTCAGCATCTATCTTGATAATATCTACTCACCTTCCTCTTCACTGTTGAATTGTTTGGGTAGAGTCTCTGATGCAACGGGAACGTTAGAGCAAGTACCTTTCTGTCCAACCACTCGGGTCTTCTCCAATCCTTTCAGCTTCACCAGCTGGTCACCGTAATTATACTTAGCGCCCAGAAACTTGATGGGTTAAGGAAGAAGATGGGGGTTATGGAAAAATCAAAGGGTGCAAGCTGAAGTTGAGGGGGGGGGGGAATTAATACTTCTTCTTGACCGTGTCTTTCATCAATATCATTCATCAAACATTTCCCAGCCC
>JAIPMN010035196.1:15550-29337 GCA_020650975.1 Apostichopus californicus
AGGGAGGGTCAATTGATACTTCATCTTGACCCTGTCTTTCATCCATATCATTCATCAAACATTTCCCAGCCCCATCAGTTCCAGGAGACGTAAGCCCTCCATCATCTTTAGCGTGTACGATAGACATATTTGAGATGGACTACTCTCCCATATATCTTAGGAATAATCTTGCTCTGTATGGGGGGAGGGGCAGTTAAGCATCAAAATCAGAAAAAAACCAATTTAACATGATCTTTTGTGTCTTGTCACAAATTTATAGCAAATTCTTATCAAACCTACCAAGTAAGATTTAAAATGATATAACACTTAACACGACTTAGATGCCCTCTTAGATAGTTTGAATATTAGTGTATAAGTGGGAATTTCTTTACATTTAGTAAAAAGCATTGAAGACTCCCCCCAACACGCGTGACGCGCTCTGAAAACTTAACTTTCCGTTGCTTGCAAATGACGTTTTCTTCTTGTCGCTACAAAATGCAGACAGTAATGAAACGTGATACCTTGTTATCTTTTATCTAGACCTGAGATGTCCACGCTGCTATGTACACTGTGTTGTAGGTATTGACCGTAGCTGTTTGTATTGACTGTACACTAGTGTCTAATAACCGACGTATTTTCTGAGATCGATGGTGGTGTCTAACACTTTTGTTACACCTCATTCGAAACTAGGTCAGATTACCGGCATGAGACGTTTCTTTGTGTGCGAGTCTTCACACCCTTTAATGAGATTAATAAATTTGAGAGGAATAATCTACTACATCATCACCAGGTGACAACTGTCTGTACTCGCATGATACTCACCTTCAATTTCTTGAGAGTTTCTGTCAGATTACATTGTCCGTGCCAAATGTATCGATTCTTGGCTTTCCTGCTCACCATTTCCACGCTCTCGAGAACGTTGATGATGTCGTAGATTCTCCTCCTCTCCACACCTGAGGACGATACAAATTTATCACAACTATTGAATTGATATTCAGGGTGTGGTTAAAATGCAAGAGCCTTCACACGGTCGAATTGAAGGGCACACTCTCATGACAAGGTATTTTGAAGATTAAAAATTATAAAAAAGAGTGGAAGCAAGACTCACTACAGGGCATCCATACTAGCACTATAGAGTTCTCATGAAAGAGGAACGTAAGAACGAAAAACATGCTCGCAACTTTTGACAATCAGGAGTATTAACAATGTGAAGTTGTGAAACCTTAACAAATCAAATTATTCATAGTTTCGCAGACAAACAGGAAAAAAACTGTACAAGAGATCTTTTGCAGCATGTCAACATTTAGTGAGTAACTAATAAAGCCATTTGATATTTAAAATATTTAATTGTCAGACATTTTTAATTTTTGTCATTATTTGGAGTGAAATTTAACTCGTCAACAAAATACAGTATATCTGCACTGTAAGGATGCTGTGTGATCTACGTATTGAAAATTTCAATGAAAAGAAAGAGATGGGAGGGGGGGGGTGGGAAAGTCGCTTTGATAGATGTAGCTAGAACACAAATAGGAAGAATGTCCGTACTTAGATCTTTGGCGATGACATCGAGTGACATTTCACAAGGCTCCTGGTTACTTCCACCAGAATCCTGATACATTTCAAGAAACCTACAAGGATGGAAGATGAAACAGAAAAAAGATTAATTGGGTAAAAAAAAAATGACATATATATCTCACATTTTTGTTTAACTGTACCACAACTTTACATCTCCTATTGTTAATGGAACAGTGAAGTTATTCCTGCAGTATTTTTAGGCACCTAGCTGTGGTCTTAACAGTGACGATAAAACTATAAAGCTGTCACAATTGACTATGATTCGACAGATTGCTTACCTCTCGCAGAGAAGTCCCAGACTCTTCGCTTTCCTGGAATTCTCTTTGACGTTCTCTTGCTCGTTACCTTCCGAGGCTACCGTAGAGGTGGTGGACTTGGACTTGGTGGTCTTCATTTCAACCTGATGGGTTCGGAGGTCGTCCGATGTCACCGCCAACATGGCATGAAAAAGTCTCTCTTTTTTCTCACATTGCTGTCTCTTTTCCAAGTTACGGATTTCAGGGCTGGCCGCACTGATGAGCATCTTGAGGTTCGTGGTGGGGGTCAGAGGATCCAGATGTTCGCCTCCTGGTTTGGTTGGCGTCACAGGGGGTAAGTGAACACTTGCTCTCGAGATAGCCTTTGATCGAGGTGATAAAAAGTTGACTGTTTCGTTGTGATTTGGCTCTGAGTGTTCTTTCAAGGAGACCACTTCTTCGTGACACTCTATAAGGCTCACGTCGGTTTGTGAGGGAGGCTTCACTTTTGCTGTTTCGCAGGCCGTCGTGGATCCTAACTTATCCTCGGTGAGTTTGGTAAAAATTTCAAAAGGCTTTCGAACTCCAGAGTTTTCCGTTTTCGAGATGCCAGAATACATGTTTGTTACGTCTGAGAATGGAGTTCTTCGAGAGGAAGCCACTTCCTCACAATCTGTATCGTCGTAATCCAGAGGTTGGAAGTCCCCAGGTAAGCCAGGAACATTGATCATGTCCTGTAATCCAAGTTCTGACATCATCCTGGAGAAAGAACAGACAAGTTAACCATTTTAACTTCTCAAAAGTTTTTAGAATATGTAAGAAAAAGTCAAGAGTAGCCTAACATTGAAACTGTGAAAGAAAACGTTGGGACCTACTGTAGGGGGATGAATTTATGTAAAGGACTAGTAAATATAAACACATTGAATACAGTTTGTTTAAAATTCAAGTGAATTGCACAAGAACTCTGAGCAGTCTGTGGGAAGGATACTGAACTAAGTCTGTACTAAAGGGAGGTACTGTCTATAGACAATGAAAACTACCTCTGACGATCTAAAGGCTAAAAAATTTCACAACATTTCTGATCTCATTTATGAACCAAAAACACTTGTGCCAAACTCATTCTTGTAGTTACAATGATACTATAGGGTCTGTGACTGAGTGTGACATTTCAAATTCAACCTTCAGTTATCACTTTCTCTGAGTCTATGTGTAGAACATAAGTCATAAGTATCAAACTAAGTAAATAATTCTGCAAAACAATAACCAAATCGCAATTCATCAAAGGCTAAGCTTTCATTACAGGCCTAGGCCTACTTCTAGAAGTTCTACTAAGTAAAACTAGCTAAGGCCTTAAATTAGCAGGGACAAAAATGAGGCCAGCCTAACTTTGTTAATGTGTTATGTCGTGGCCTAAGTTAAGGAATGCCTAAGGCTAAGGTAGGCCTAACTTTAGCATAGGCCTAACTAGTAACTGTAGCCTTTCAAGTTAGCAGTCGAATGGACGTTTGATTAAAGCTTTACTGTTGAGAGTCACTCATAGACCTAACTACTAGGTCGAAGTTACTTTAATGTAAGAGCTGTATCAGAGATGACTTACATTTGATCCTCATGAATGCCCTCTTAGTCTTACTAGTTTCTCAATCGTCAACCCACCTGTACTGTCCGGACTCGGTAGTTTATGTCAATGATCAAATGGATATTGGTTTGTATATACGTATATGATGTATATAGGCTATGTGGTGAGGCCGGTACGGTAAATCACTCCCAAGTCAGTTACGCCTCTAGCATAGATCGAGTCGCTTGTTTTCGTTTTCAATCTTCCTATTTGGCGCGTAACGTCATCACACAGCTGACGGCGCCATCGACCAACGAGATCTCGCGGGAGTCTATATGAATAAAGATGAGATGCATATGTTAAACAAAATAGTTTCCTTCCAAATTAACTTCCCATTATTTTAAATATTACAAAACTAGAGAAATCAAAGTTAAGTATATCATTAATATATTAATAAAATATGATTACAGTTGAAATTGCACAAAGAGTATTTTTAATTGCCCTAAAACATGTAACTGGTACATCATGATATGGTTAGCTTTTCTCCGTGATATCTCTCTCCGCATCAACTACTTGACCAACCCTCGACAATGGCGAACAAAGAACTACTAATGCTTTAAAACCGCAAGAAATATGTTCGCAATTTCGCCAAGGTTGCTTCGTCTGAAGTATTGCTAGCTGTTTCGTTTCATTATGTAAGAATTTAGTGTTATCATATACAGCACGATCGCATTTTCAGTAATAAACTCTCCCTCTTCTTTTTGGAAGGTTGGACTCGAACGCCTTTGCTCGCGTGGCCTTAGGCCTAACCTAGGCTAGACTGTTATTGTTTAACCATAGGCCAAAAAGTAATACACTTATGACACGTTAGGATATACTGTTGTGCTAATTTAATCACGGTTTGCATGCTGTTATCAATTTACAGGAATACAGGAACACCCGTAATATTAGTATACGCTGTGAATCTCCATGAACTGAATGTGAATCGTTATGCTAAGGTAATGTGAGGAACGAAGTCTTTGCAAATACTGTAAATGTAATCCTAACAAGACTTGTAGTAGCATGGGCACTTCGAAGTTCGGACACCTAAGATTTAAACACCCCAAAACTATAACTTCCTTTTAGAGACAAATATGTAAGTACTTGCTAGCACACAGGTTATTTTGGAGAAAAATAACTGTAGCTTCGTAGTTTTTCGTGAAATTGGCTCTTGCTGTAGGTTATCAGGGTGAAATCGTGCATTTCTTAGGGGTGTCCGAACTTCGCAGTGTTCCAAACTTCGCAATACTGACTATAACAGTAACAAATGAAATGTGGGCCTATAACCTTTAAGATTTCATGAAATTTCATCCAAAGGCAGGCTGCAGGACTTTGCATTTTATTGGACACAATATTCCACTTCAGAACTGATATATTTTCCTTGCCCTCTCCATACTTCCTGATGCCACAAATTGACCCTAGTTATAGGTGCACCGTGCTGTACATATCTCTCTCATCTGGCCTGTCAGGCATATTAAACTGGCTATCAAAGGAAACCATGTAAAATGAAAAGCTTTTTGGCCTAAGGCCTAAATTGTTTGAAGTATGTTTTACTGTAAAAGAATTTATTCGTACGTAGACCTATGGAGTATGGGGATTTAGTGTTACGAGAACTGTACGGAAATATTTCTAAGCATAAACATGAACTAACATTGTTCTAAATTATTCCCTGATCAAGATCATGTATTGTAACCCATTTCTTTTGAAGAAAGAATTAAAAAGTAATAAGTTATTGTAATAACTTAAATCCCAAGGATTTTCATAATTTGAAGAATTGAAATTAAGGTCACATTTTAATAGCTGTGAATGAGCACTATACTGTATTACACCTGGGCTATATCCTAAATGGCTTGCTTTAGGCTGTGGCCAAGGATCTTGCCTCAACATACTGTCTATGCAGTAGAGCCTACTTAAACCACTTTGAACTATACATACTTTCTTTCTCTATTCTTGTTCAACTCAGTGTCATGTATTAAGTTCAATAAATGGGTCATTCCATATCAAATCACCAAATTATGGAGTATGTTGTAGTTTGACGACCTTTAAAGCTACCAAATTTATTGTATGCTTGGAACACCATAAAATAAGCATATTCTGACAATTTCTGTTGCATTGCTTCAAAATTGGCTGATTTATCACACTTTGAAATTCTGAAATTTGTCGCCGCATTTTCTTGATATTTGAGGTCATATTTCTCAGCAATTAAACATCCAAATACCTTTCTATTACCAAAGCCTATAGATTCTATCCCATGAAAATGGAAATTAAAAATATTAGGCTACAAAAGTATTGCCTTGTGGAGTTCGGTCAACTTAAAAGTGTCAAAATTTTCAACAAATCAGTCAACCCCTGATGGCTTTCTGGATCCAGTCATTGGTCCTGAATATGAGTAAAAGAACTAGCCTGTGTAAATACATATGGAGCGATATACCTGTCTTATGTTGCTTGTATGTTTACCATTTCTTCTCTCGTTTCATTTGCAGTACTTTAGAGAGGTAATTTCCAGATCTTATGAAGATGATTTGGGGTATGTACTGTTAACAATGTTTCATTTTTTCCAGTTTTGACATCTATAGTTTAATTGATAGGGTAGCGTTTTGAGTTGATATTGATAAATTTTGCAACTACTTAGACCCTTGAAAACTTTTTTTGGGGAGTAAAATGTCTTTATGGTTCCAGAAAAGAACTTTTGGGTTAGTATTTCAACTTCTCTAATAATGATAAAATATGTGTAAAGGTAAGTTGGCCTGACGTTTCGATCCTAGCAGGATCTTCTTCAAAGGCTAAAATATGAGTACAAGTGAATTCAGGAGATGTAATTCATGAATTTACTAGCAAATTAATATTTTCCCATTGGTCCCATTTCCTCTTTGGTATCAAGTAAAGAAGAAAATGTAAGCTGGTTGCAAGGAACCCCCCTAGAAGATCATATTTGCTGTTCCTTTTGAATAATACAACTTATTGTTTGTACTGTACCTCCTCCAAGTTTCAGTTAAGATTCTTTCATGTTAATATATAATTAATTCTCCGTCTAACCCATCGTTTATCCCTTTCCAGCCGACTGGGATGGCAACTGGAGGGGATGGGATGCCCCATGTCTTCCCTCTTGGGATCACCTCTGTTTTGGAGTACCCCGATGTAGTTGATCTGCCTCCTTGTTGTTGCACTGTACAAGTTTATTTTCTATATATGGAAAGATGTAAGGACAAGTTGAGAGTGATGGTCACTTTGTCAGTGTCCTGGCTAATTGGGATGCTGATGGTTGGTGCTGACCATTGAATTTGAAAGAAATTGATAAAATAACTCATCTTTTTCTCTCCCTTGTGCTTACAGGAATGACATTAGAGCCTGGGAAGCTCTACACCGAGATCATGGGAGAGGAAGTACAGCTCTCCATGGCTGCAATAGACAGCAGAAAAGACCTCGGTAAGTAATGGCTGTATACTTATGTGACATACACATGACTGCTACCATACTGTATATATTTACATCTATATATATATCTTTTGGACAACAAAAAAGGAAGACCAGTTTGTCCGAGGGACAACCAGACAAACTACTTCCAAATTTGCCCTGATTTGGCCCACCCTGGGAGCGGCTGTGGATTAACTGTCGTCAATATTATGTAAGGATTTCAAGATTTCTCCTTTTATATTTCTCCTTTTTTGTTTTACCAGGTGAGACATCCAATAGCAATAGTTTCTGCCAGATCGTGATGAAGACCAGCAAAGGTGAATACGTCCTCTGCACCCTCATTCACGGAGTCATGTTCCAACAAAGCCTTGATCTGAAGCTGATGCCCAGAGAAAAAGTGACTTTCAGTGTCCAGGGTCCAAGTAAGTGAAAATAAATCGAATTAACCCCCCCCCCTCCCCTCAGCCCCATTCGTTAGTTATTTTGACTGCCTGTGATGTCAACCACTCAAAACTTATCTATTTTTGACTGCCTTCCCTGAGCACTAGCGCCACTGAGCATTGGTTTTCCTCTGGATATTGGCGCTATATAGTTTTGCATTTATTATTATTATTATTATTAATTAATTTCATAGCCTTGGTTGTGAGTGTCGTGCTGTCATGAAGGTAAATGATGTGTGGAAAGTCACATAATTTTAAATTAATGAGGTATTTGACCTCATTCATGTTTCAAGTCAGTACAGATTTCAAGTCATTACATGTTTCAAGTCATTACAAGTCATTACAGCCATTACAGATACAGATCAATTGTATCTTTTAATCTGAACCATTACAAGAGACCAGGCCAGTTCATCATTTATTTGTTTACTCTGTTTTCTCATTTGCTGCTCTAGGTGTTGTTTACTTAGTGGGCTACACCGCCTCTTACCCGGAAGATGAAGAACTCGAACTAGACTTGGAGGCAGAGGAGGATCTTGAAGAGGGAGAAGACTCCTCAGCGTGGGAAGCATTTGATGCAGGTAGAACCAGAAATATGATCTTTGGAGGAAGATTTTATCTAGCATCTGAGGGGGAGGGGAAGGCAAAGGGGAGTGGGAGAGGGGAGGGGATAACCTCTCCAAACTTTCATTCTAACAGAAGAAAACGGATACAATTACAGACTCTAAAAAAGGTTTCAAAGCTATGTCTCACACAAAAAGTCTTTATTTGTACCATTTACAAATGAGGGTTTTTAATCTTGCACTTATGGGGTATGCAGCTTATTAAGGTCTTCGGCTGAGCAACCTACAGTCTTACCATATGACTCTTAGACTTCAAGCTCTTGCTTTAAATCAAGTATACTACAACACATGCTAAATCAAATAACTATGACTCTGCCCAAACCTTCACTGCTAGAAATATTTTATAGAAAGCTGAATTGTTGGTGATTTACAAGGTGTGTTTAACGGTATTTTCCAGTAGCGATGTATTCCGAACATTGCCTTAACATCTATGAAGATAGCAGTAACAAGTTGCTTCTGGGGGATATGCATTTTAAATTTGTGTTCAAACAATTAACTGAATCGGAATGGGAACATAATCGGAATCGGTAAAAATGACGTGGAATACCAGTTATGTCATACTGATTATTCAAAAACATATGGAAGGTGAAAATATCATTATTATTTTTTTTTTTTCCGCGAAACACCAGAGGTGATTTGGTACATACAAAAGGATACCTAAGAGTAAGAGCCATATATTACAATGAAAGCAAAAGGAAACAGGAAAGTCACAACAATAATTGTTTCTATCACATACTTTATTGCCGATTTCGTATAAACGGGATATTTTCTCTTTTTCAAATAATAGCATAATCGTTTGAACACTATTTTAAGTATTTTAACGTATGTCCTACTTTCAGAAGATCAGCTCGCAGAAGATCAACTCGCGGAAGATCAGCTCGCAGAAGATCAGCTCGCAGAGCAAGTGAAGCAAGAGGCTGTGGAGATTCCAGATGACGACGATGTCGATTCTACCGCTACAGAGGAATACACCGAAGTTAGAGAGGCGGGTGTGATTGAGCACGACCTCGAACAACCCCATGAAATTGAGGATGAGCCTCCGAAAGAGACAGAGGAAGAAATGATCTTTTCTGTGGCTGGTAATGTGAAATTATTTAATTGTCTTGTTTGTTGAACCATGTTAGTTTAAAAGCGGGTTTTCCCCCCGCTGAAAACGACAGAATAATCAGCCCATGTCTTCTATGCAATGCAGGCTAGGCTTATTACAAGATCTGCTGTTTTCATCTAAATGTTTAGGGATATTCAGGTAGCAGAAGTAGATTGCTGACCAAACATGCTGGCAATTTTCTGCATCTTTGGGTCCAAACCACATCGTCATAGCATTTTGTACATTGAAACTATGAATTATTCAAATCTGGTGGTATTTTGTTAATTAATGCATCTGGCAACTAGCAGTGTGAATGATGTCATAACATTGGTTCAGCTGAATTTGGTTCTTGTTTTGTGGATAATAGTTAACTCACACACTGAGGAAAATATTTTTTTTACCAAAAACAGAAGAAAGTGGCATTAAATTTTAAATGCATAGAACATTGACAGCTAATGAAAAATGTCGTATGTATGTATTTCAAGGGTACATCAACAAGAGGACTACAGTAGGAAAGCAAAGCTATTGAAGAACAGTTGCCATGGTGACATCACAGATCACCTACTGTGAACCACTGCCTGGAGGAGTGGAGCATTTAGCACATCAAAATGGGTTGAACATTAACAAACATATCTCTAGTTAGGAACCAGATATTGAGATCAGAGTTTCAGCTATGACAGGGTGGAATGTTTTCCTCTAAGATCATTGCATAGAGAGCGTGGTGGCCAATTGGCTAAGGCGTCGGACTCGTGATCCAAGGATTGCTGATTCGATTCCTGCCTAGTTCATTACGTTGTGTCCTTGGGCAAGATGCTTTATCTCAATTGCCTCTCTCCACCCAGGGGTTAAATGGGTACCTGTGAGGTAACTTGTCATTGGGCGCAGTATATAACTGATACCGACTGGAGGGATTGTCTCTGGGACAGGTTATCATTGACCAGGGGTAATATAACGTCTGTAAAGCGCTTTGAGACCTATCGCTGGTATAAAGCGCTATATAATAAGCAAATATTAGTATTATTATTATTGCTACAGTGTCTGCCAGTGGCATATTTATCCCTCTGAAACATGTGCTGTGGTGTTATTACAAGAAGCCTACATTAGAGGCACAGTTCAGTTGTATTTCATAGATGATATTTCGATAGAGAATTTTACCGCGCAGAGCGTCAGGCAGCTGTAACAGGAAATATCTAAAAGATACTCAGAACGGTGATGTTTGTCATCAAATTTGTGATTTTCTTAGATATTGCATATTCATTAGTTTCGCTCCTGCCTATTTTCGTATCCAGAGCTAGAACCTACCGAGATTAAATCTGAGGCTGCAACACCTAGACCAGAATCGCCGTCTGCTGGCTCACAGCAGCAGCAGGCCATGGTCCATCGAGTGTCTCCACAGGAAGACTTGTTCAACATTCACAGGACAGACGAAGGACTCCCTTTACCCGAGACTGGAGCCAACCCAGGTTAGTGCAGCAGGGTTTGCGTTGGTGGAAAATTGGAGGGTTTTCGAGAATTGTCTCGACAAACTGTAGGGCTGAGTGAGAAGATTCCTGCAGGAATTGTCGTAAAAGTTGTTTCGCTGAACGGAATGTGTTATCATTTTATAAAGTTTGTGAATAAATGTTAAAAGTAAGTCTCACTATGGATTCTAACATAAATAAAACAAAATATTATTAATTTCAAGTGTTGGCTGATTGAAAACTAACAGTTAAAATGCATACACTTTTTGAGATGGAGCAAAGGGATAAAAATTGTCCCTAAAACCAGATAAAATCAGAGTTTTTGCAAGCCTTGTGATAATTTGGCTAGAATTTGAGATATGAGTTGCGTTCTGAACAAATATTTTGGTCCTTTGTCATATTGTTTATTTTTCCTTTCTCTCTTTTCGTTACTTTCTGTCAAAGACTTCTTTTACCCAGAGACTCAACAACAGCCCGACGTACCCGTCACGCCCGTTTCTTTCCAACCTACAACCACATCTTCGGATTTTCATAACCCCCAAGGGGTATTACCTCCGGGATCGTTTATGCCTCCCCAAAAGACTTTTGTACAGAGAACGCAGCCCAGCCTGCAGAGGCGGGGCAATGTGCAACAAATAAACACTCAAAGAACATATCCACCTCAGAGGAGACAATATGGAACCAACAGAAATCAACCGGCCGGCAAAACGAGAACAACACCGCAACAGATTAACATACAGCAGCAGCAAGTTAGAAATATTAGTAACATCCCGCAATCGATACCAGGTACTAGTCAGCAAGATGTGCCGGGCCCATCAACAAGTGGTGAGTAATCCCTCGTGCATATTCGTAACCTAAGCCACCTGTAACCACTTGGAAGTCGGCAGTATTTAGAGAGCATACGGCATTTTCATTCTTCTCTTCCACCTCACATCCACGAATTGAAAATAACTGGTTCACAAAAGTTGAAAAAGTCGGCTGCCTTAAGAAATTCAATTGTTGCCCATTTGGGAGATTGTTAATGATATCACATTGATTTTGGCAATGAGGTATACACAAATTCCGAAAGATTTTGATAGGCCGCTCTTATTCTGATGGATTTCAAAAGTCTTCCCATTTGTTGGAGAATGGGTCAGTACATGTGAAGTAAGGTTGAGTTGAATGGGAATGCCCTTTTGCTTAAAAGTTCACGATATACTCTTGCACCAAAAAGAAGAACAATCAAGTGGTTGTACGTCACTTGGGAAGTACATCCGAGGAGGACCAGACCAGAAGCAGGAGGAGAATTGAGGACACAAAACGATGGAGAAGGTTTTGTTGGTAGATTTCTGGGTTTTGTCACCGCCAGCTGTGGCCATTTTCTTGTAGCATTTTCGTAGGTTTCACCGGTTTAGAGTTTCTTTGATAACCTAGAAAGGACAGATTGGTTTGGTACAACTGTAGGTACATGCCAGTGTGGTGCTTTTGTATGTTCTTGTACTAAATAGGTTTGTGTGAATGCATGGTTAAATTGTAGGTGTCTGTCAGTGTTGTGATAGTGTAGTACTGGTTTGTGTGGTTCTGCGTAGGTTTGTGCCTGTGTGGTACTCCTGTGTGGGTACATGTATGTATGTGTGGTACCATTGCGGGACATGCATGTAGGCATGTGAGGTGATACTTTAGTTTCAGTAGTGTGGTTATATTATAGATTCATGTTTGTGTGGTTCTGCGTAGGTTTGTGCCTGTGTGATACTGCTGTGTGGTACCATTGCGGGGACATGCATGTGAGGTGCTACTGTAGTTTCAGTAGTGTGGTTATATTATAGATACATGTTTGTGTGGTACTGTGCAGGTTTGTGCCTGTGGTACTGTGTAGGTACATGTGTGTATGTGAGGTACCATTGTGGGGACATGTATGCGAGGTGCTACGGTTGTTCATTAGTCTGGTTATACTGTAGAAACAGGTGTGGTATTATGTCGGTTTAGTGTCTATGTGGTCCGTTGTAGGTACTTGGTAGTGATTATTAATTGTTTACCTTCACAAGGGGAGTAATTCATGGATTAATCTGTTGATCAGGCTTGCAAAAGAAACTTTCAACTCGGTGTTCACATTTCAAGGTATGACTTGTCAAGATAGATGATAGTTTTGCTTATTCTAGATCTAAATTTTACATTACTTTCAGTTTTGGGATACATTCTAGAAGTTACTTTATTGGGCTGATAGGCATTTCTTTTTGCGGTAGCCATGAGCATTTGCTCACTTTGTAGAATCCCGGCATAAATATTGTGGATATTTTCTGTTTTTTACCTAGCAAGTCAAACTTTTTCGAAAGACTAGTGAGATGTTTGTATGAGTTTACAACTTCTTAGAATTGCGTGCAGGCTTAAAAAGCTATTTACTGGTAAATTGTGGTTTGTAGGTTTCCATGAAGACATGTACAGTACCGCCAATAAGTAACTTGGTAAACCGCGCTCTTTTTTTGCGCTCAGTGCATTTAACCGCGCTCTATCTTTTGTTAAAACCCGCATTTAAATGCAGGTAATTGCGGGGAACTGTTTATCAGAGCGCAGATTCCGTCGGAAGGCTTCCCTAATTCTATTCATGCCCGCTAGAAGTGTGAAGTTCATTGTTACCGTCAGACGGTCAATGGCTGTAATCCTACTTAATTCCTTCCAATCCGGTAACAAAAGAATATCGATCGTCGCTGGTAGAAGGAAGACCAAAGGTTTATACTCGGTGTTAAGCATGTATCTTAAACTGTTTAAATTCAACATACAATACAAATGTCCGCGCAAAAATATGTGCGCAAAATAGTTGACAATTAAAACCCCCCAAAAAGGAATTCACATTTTACCTGTACGAGGAAAATCATTGGTACAGCAGGCTGTCGTCTGATGATTTGCATGCTACAGTGAAACACTTGTTCTTAGTTAAACTTGGCAACTCGCCAAGAAAAGATTGTCAGTGGAACGTCTATACATAGCGAAACAGCGAACAATATCCAATTCACCGAGTCTTGTCTCGTATTCGTAAGCCTATGAACAGTACTGTATAAATCAGTGCAACGTTTCCTACCCTACAGTAATGTGCCTAAAGTCCACACAAAACACGAGGCCTGATGCTACTACTAAAAATGATATGTTACCCCGAATTTCCCGAAAGGATAAAACACGAAGTTTCCTTCTTGCTTTTTATTACTTCTGGTAACCAGAACATATCGGGGAATAAAATAAACACGTATAAGAAAGGTTTTCCCCTTCAACACGAAACTATTCTCGTTTAAAACAAGTTTCACTCGCGCAGCACAGTACCATTCATAATTTGCATATTACACCAAATTTACACTCGGCGTCCAGATGGCGGGAAAATGTAACATCATGTTCAATTTGTTGTGTCGTTCCC
>JAIPMN010035197.1:0-19426 GCA_020650975.1 Apostichopus californicus
ATGTGTGTGTGTGTGTATGTATATAGACGAGAATGAATGAATGAATTAAATATGTCAGTTCAACACACATATGTAATCCGTTCTTCTCTGTTGATGAATATATCGTATTATATTACGCATTGTTCATTCACTTGCAAACGTTTGTATTTCTGAAATCATAGTGTTGTGGAGAAACTACGGTTACAGTCTGAATCTTCAATCCGGTGCTTGGAAGGTATGTTTTGTTTCTAGAGTCTGTATTTCCACATGTACTTTGATTTGCGTGAATCCTTTTCAAAAACAAAGGAATACTTGCATCGAAGTGTTTAAAACTACCTTGTCGAGCATAATGTAACAATGATGGAATGTCACATATTTTAGTTGGGAATTGTGATGGACTGTTGATTATATTAAGAACAATATATATATATTGTTTCATATGCAATGTGAACTATTCTTACTTACTAAATAATAATCTAAATGATACATACGATACCAACTTATATTTCAATGGATATTGACATATGCCGCATTACAAGCATGTTATGCCAACACAAAGAACGATAGATACCTACCATTTCAGTAAACAATCTCGTTAACATTAACAAGGCAAGACGTGACAATTGCCATATGCAGCATTTAACATTGACAGTTCAATATGTAGAATGATCCAAGAGTAAGAGAAATCTGAGATTTACGTGCTGCTATGATTATTGATACAGTAGACACTAAGACTGTAACGTGCTTGTTAACGTTAATATTATTTAAATCGGGTGAACAATACAGACAAATCACCCAAAAATTGGCGTACGTCTACTTGAAACTGGAAGAATCTAATGCCCTTTTAAATTGTGATCAGTCTTTAAAGAATAAACGATGTCAGCATGTTTTCATTATCATTCATATGAATAAATTTTATGACAAATACATCAAAGACATACCATATATTTCCTTCTGACTACTCATTGTCGTACTAAATCACACAATAATTTAGCATATATAGGAGCGGCAGATTCTGTTCAGTCAACTTTAGAATTAACTATCACTACAAACAAATCTGTTCGTACAAAGAGTTCGAAAAATAGTGGTTCCATAACTATTAATTTGATCCAACACTCAGACCCGGATATGGCAACAACCGAGCGTTGAATATTGGTATAACAGCAACGCAATAACTATATATACACACGATGTAAATATTTGAAATAAATAACGAGTATGCCATGTTCAGATGCTGACAGAAATTTTCCTCTGGGACATGGATTGATCACGGTACCTAACCAATACATAATAACGTTTGAGAAACACCAAATAGAGTAGTTTACAAATTCCATTGCAACAATATTCTCCCTACAATATGTGTAGTTTACAAGAGTAAGTGTTCCCTGCACATGCGTAGACTGCTAGTAAACAGACATGCTTCCTCTCTTAAATACAGTGTTAAGACGTGTTTTCGATTTGCTTTTTAAATTATTTTATTTTCCATAATAAACAGTTCTGCAGATAACAAGAACTAGTATTTTTCCTTTATTTTCAAAATGATTGTAAAAATATATTACCTTCAATTCCTTTGAAAACAATGATGACGTATTATTTATGCTACATTTTTTTCCGTGGAATATTATTTTTGCCTTCATGAGAATTCATTTGTTTCAAACATGTGGAACCGTATATTATCTTGATCAATTAAAGTCATATAATACATACCGAAAGGGTTTTAAAATTTGACGACCAAACAAAATAAGCTGCTTAAACTGACGAATGTGGCGTTCGTTCAAATCAGATGTACATAGAAAAGAATGTAAAAAATCCCCCCCCCCAACCCGGCCCCAACCGTCTAGCTGTTGCAAAATTTGCAGCTTTGGAAAATACAGGTGTGTTTTGGTTGCCGACGTTGAATCCTTTGTTTTGTCATCTGATGAGCTGCATTAAACAAAGGAAACCAATGTAGATAATATAATTAATGACCACTGAATTTTGGAAAGGCTGTAGTTATTAAACCTGTCGTAGTTTAACACACATTCATCCATTACCACATAAACAGAAAAGAACATCATATTGAAAAGTAACGGCAGTTGTTATAACGTGTACCACATATTGCAGAAACAGTGGAAATTACAAGCAGCACGGTCATGAACACGTCGGTAGTGACACGTTATACAGATGTGGGACAAAATAGGTATTATGTCGTTTGAGTTTTGTTTACTTGTTTTATGTAGATTAAGATGCCGTTTTACTACTTCAACAAAAAAGTTTATTGAGTTGGCTACCGAGTGAAACATTCAAAGTATATTCATGTTTGGTTATCTGATTAAAGCAAATAAATGACCGGAATCATTTTAATTCAAACGAAAAACAATGATATTTTCTTTTGTGTGTGTCATTATATTAGGTTGATGATGTAGATACAGTCAAGCGTATATGCAAAGAGCGTGTGGCTATTGGCAGCGATGACAGTGAGTTACTACAGAGATGTACTATACAGTTTCTGGAGAACGCATCTTACCATGACGTAAGTCAGTAACAGTGACACGCCGTTCGTTCATTTTAGCAATTTTGTATTATTGGTAAAGTATGGCATACGTTATATAGTATTTGCTTCATGCACATTCAAGGCAATTTCTGTAAAATAACAGGTCATTTTGGACGTAAAAGTACCATTGTACCGTAAATGAGCATTTACCGTTTGTCTTACCATAACGGTTGAATACAGTTTTTAATTGTCGAATGTTATCAAGAAATAGCTGTCTTTAACGATGAAGCTGATGATATGATATCCATTACTTAGCCTTTCTCTTAATGTACAATTACATGTTATAACTGTTTTTTCTTCACAATTTGCAAACATTTGGGACACTGTCCTGTTTGTAATTCTTAGTGAAGGTGTTACATCACTTTTGCGGATGATATGGGTAATGGGATTTCATCATTTTAATATGCACAGAATGTGCCTAATAAACATGTGAGTTGCTACAAATATTGAAGTCCGGCGACATTAGTTCGCGGTCTGCATGTACATAAGGTTTAAAACGTAACTTTATTTTGCACAAACTGTGTTATATTACACTTAGCGCAGTTGTTCTATCGATAAAATACATATGTTTTAACAGCTCCCTAATTGACTATCAATTTTCTACGCAGGAAATAAGTAGAATGATTAGCACTTTACTTGCGATGTGTTTCATTGCATACAATTACTATTGGGGCATATGTGTATGTATCAACACTTGGTTTGGCCTCATATTGCAAGTAAACTGTAAAAACACTATGATACTTACGTTCGCTACTTTGACCAGAAACTGAATCTCAAACATATTGAGGTTATTAATCAAACAGTTTGCTTCATTACATGTTTTATTATTGCATGCCACCCTCCGAGAAATGACGTCATGATTTCAATTGTATTTAAATTTCCAAACGATGTAACATATTTCAAATAATCAACTATAATGTTACATTTAGTAACTCTATTAGGAATTAACTTTTTAGAAATATTAATCCGCTTCTCATATAGCCTTGTCTATTCGTTATGTGGACACTTGTAGTAAATCTTCCTATTTGGGGCAGTAGCACTTCCTGCTGAAGGAAGAAACGCGACCTTAAACAGTCTATACGCTATCTCAGAACAGTAGCGGCTGTAGCAACATCACGTTCAAACTTTAACGGTTCTCGAAGAAAAGGATATGCTTGCGTATATTTTTCGACAGAGGGTAGCAGTATATTTCAATCGCTTGTTTGTGTTTGTGTATTTTTTGGTCCTTGCCAATAAGGGGGCTAATGATGACTCTCCGCTATGAAGTAATTATCCGCTGAGTAGTTCAACAATCGTATATGTTTGCACTAGATGGAAATCCATCTTTTCATATAGACTACCTTATATAACATAAAAGAAATTGCACACACAACAAAGGACAACTATGTGCTGTGTATCAGTACACATTTGGCGTTATAAGCAGTTCTGAGCCATGAACCGAAAAGGGCACGTATTCGCTATAGAGCGCTTCGTAAGACGCGCAAAGTGTTGTAATTAGCGGGGGAGGGGGCAGTTATCGTGTGCAGTATAATCATTTTACCCAAATGGTGTTCTATCATGATTCTTACTTGTATGCATTTGTGGAAAGTCTCTCATGATAGCAGTCTAACTTTGCGAGTTCAGAGGTGATCCGACGCCAACACTTCTCCGACTCGCCCACACAGTTCACCAACTCGTCTGATTAAAGAAATACAAATATGAACCTCACACATTATTAAGGATATATCCATTATGAAAACGAATCGCAACTATGTGTTGTGCCTGCAAAGTATGCCTCTTTAAAGTTGCATGCAAATTAGTTGTTTTGAAATCTATATCGTTAGATTGCGTGATTGTTAATTGTAAGTGACATTATAATCCTCCCACAATGCTCCATATTCCAACCTCTCTTCAGAGAAGAAAAGTGCTCTAAACCAAAACTGATATGTTTGTGTAGTGTGAAACATCAAAAGTATCGAACATTTTCACTTTTTGCTATACAGAATTGCGCCCTGTGTTACATTAATTTGCGTCAGAGAAATCTCGCTGAATCCTTTATTATTTTAATGATAACAACTCACTGGTATTGTCCTGTTAGAAATACTCCTTCTATACCAGAAATAGAATTATGAGATCATAATAACTCACACATGGACAAAACCGCCAGACTGAAGGAAGGATTCAAGATGTCTCACGGCTTGTGGAATGGCCAATGCACTGCAGGGGCAGGGATATTTTCAAATACACAATTGAAGGAGAACGCAAAACATTTGCTTTAAAAGGAAAACATTATATTTGCATTATTTTAAATTGCGCACGAGTTTCGGATACGTTGCTCCCACAATGCACCCTAGTCCATCCTGTCTCCGTCGGTGCGTTCAAAGTACACATGCATATAATTATGACAGCCATTATTAATAATTTATGAGTGTATACGTATTTGCTGTTTTCGAGGTGTGACATCTCTTAAAACTATTAAAATGAATTCTGACATTTTAATTAGAATGCTTCGATGATCGCTAAAAAAATATACCAGGGAGTAGCTATCCACGAAGCATGAAAATGTATTTATTTAATCTAAATACTACCGAAACCGTTCATTCAAAATTAATTAATTGCGAGATTGAAAAATACCATGATGTACCATGACGTAACCGTGTGTGTAAAGGTCCAACGTTGGTGCGCTTTGCAGTAATTTTCATTACTGTACGAACCTAAAATGAAGTTGCGGGATTCAATGTAATATTTGTTTTAGAACTTCAAAAAAGAATGCCAATATAATATGTTGCACCTTTTGAAACAATGTTGAAGAAGTTTTAATTGTACCACACATACGTGTAGTTTATTTATGTACTGTACAATATAGCTTTTACAATATCTATGTACAGGAGAGTGATTTTGATAGCCCTTGATTTTTTCCGCCCTCGGGATGGAAAAATCAATACCCATATCCCCCCACCTCCCGTCCGGAAATAAACATGGTCCAGGCCCCTGTCCCGGTAGTTTACGATATAAATAAGAGCCATTACAGTCTGCCCTCTTTTGTACTCTTTACAAACCTGTGTTGTGATATAATGACGTACAAATAGACAACATCTATCACTTACAAAAGTTAATGTCGGTACCAATGAACTCGGCGCACTATCAAATATCAAATTTACATATCCGAAAATAATGTCTATTGAATTTGTACTGCTTGAAACTAGAATGCTCTTTATGGCGCAATCCTTCCCAAGTATGTGCTGTATGTGCTGTTAGTTATCAATGGTGTATAAATTCCCGTCATGGAATCAAATTACGTAGTCTACCTGGATAGCACAGTAAATTTAAATAAGGCTAAGTCTAGAATCTTTACTAGGCAGAGCTCTTTTGAGGGCGCTTAACCAATAACTACGTCTTTGTGTTAATTATATACCTTCACACACTGAATATATTTAATCTCTACTTCAGAGTAAGTCTTCACGCGGTTCCTCTTTGTTCGCCTGAATATGCCTATATGCTAAATGGTTTCCCTCCTTGATTTTTACATCGTGACCTGACTGTGGCTAAGGATCATATTTCAGTATAGCATTTTTAGAAGGAACAAGTCGTAATAATTGTAGCCCTGATGCAACTAATGGTCAGATTCCGTTGATTGTTTCAAGAGGTTTACTTAATTTTCACCATCTTTCGCCTCTTGAATCGCGTATTAATAATAAAGGGGAAGCAAAGTACTGCTAAACCTTTGCAAACTTGTTTGACATATGTGAAAACATCGAACATTCAGTAATGCGCTCCAGATTCATAATGGTTCTGATGTACGCATGTGGCAGAACTTTACCTTTTTCAGGGTACATATGTATGGAGAGCCGTTTTAACATCACCTCGCAATTCCACTAAAGTGAAATACATTTCAATTAGGCTAAGTGGAATTAATTTCAACTTAAGAAATGTGCATTTGACTTAGTGGAATCCAATTCCACTTAGGTGGAATGCTTTTCATTTAAGTGGAATGCATTTCACTTAAGTTCAAAAGCATTTCACTTATGAGGTATGCATTTTACTTAAGTGGAATACATTTCATTTAAGCGGAGTTAAGTGGAATTGTGAGGTAAATATAACAACGGTATGCCATACATACGCTATCAGGGGAGGAATGACCTAACGAACGAATGCACAGACGCTGTTCAGCAATCTCACCGAATTCTAAGTTTCAACATTTTAGCTCTTACATCGCAGTTACATTGTGCTATTAGTAACTGTCCTTATATACCCAAAAATACAAGAAAAATCATAATAGTCTCCGTATGGACCCGACTGAAGTAAGGAATTATCCTGATATCCCGTGGTGGGGAGGGTGAAGGGGTAGGCTATGTTCAATTCTTCAGCCCAAATCATTCAAAGTTTATGAAGCCGGTGGTTATATCCTTATAGCACATAAGCTTGTTCCTGTACTGTGGTCTTTCCTAACAACCGGCACTGCCAAATTGTAATATGTAAACTTATAATATAATATGACACTTTATAATGAAATTTATTCAAAATATGAAAGTTGAGAAATACACCATCTGTTATTACAACAAGCTTCGACTCGGCTATTACAAATTGTCGCTCTGCACTTCATTCTACAACCAAAACAAGATATTTCCTTCCTTTCATGTAATACTTATTTGATCTTATCATGTTTTTTTCTGAAGGCAGCGAATATCATGCAATTACTGGGCAATAAAACTGACTGCGTTATACCTTTTTTTTATAGCACTTTTTTCAATAGTAAGAGAGCAGAGAAACCTGTCTGTTCAAAACAAACAATCTGTTGCATGAGTGCATTTTACATCCAATCATATCCAAATTTGAAGGTGTTGTATAAAACAAATAATGAATGGTTTCCATTCGTGCAATAGTGCAAATATTTCATTCGTTGAAAGATGTAATTTGTTCCATTCAGCTCGGCTGCGCCTCGTTGAATGGAACATTCCATCTTTCAACTCATGAAGTATTTGCACTATTGCACTCATAACCATTCATTATTTGTATAATATCGTTTTCTATTGGGTTTCTATACGATACGATTACCACTGCACTAGCGATGCTTTCAAATCGGTCGCATTCATTATTGGATGTTACTGAAGAGCCTATGCAGGTAAGTACATGTAAAGTTTGAACTTGTGTAAACTGTTGTCAGAATTATGGATAGGCTTAAACTTAAAGTTAGCTGTCATGTAAGTTAAAATTAGGGCCTACACAGAACGCTATGCGTACACACATATTGTAATAACAGGAGCAACTGCCTACACGTAGAAATGTACTGAACCATAACTGAGATTAAATATAGCGAAAATCTTATAGTGATACAATACCATTTCTATAAACATATTTTTCGGTTAACTAAGAATGCAGTGTTGCCTGTGCAGATGTTGACAATGTTTATTTATTTCTTATTCCTGAATAATTAATTCGGCACGGATTCCCCTTGTGGTATGAACACATTTATTTTATGACTATGAGGTGGTTTATGTTTACGGTCAACGTTATGTCAAGTTGCTT
This sequence comes from Apostichopus californicus, assembly GCA_020650975.1. Classification (NCBI taxonomy): domain Eukaryota; kingdom Metazoa; phylum Echinodermata; class Holothuroidea; order Aspidochirotida; family Stichopodidae; genus Apostichopus; species Apostichopus californicus. The sequence goes on from JAIPMN010035197.1 coordinate 8,018, forward strand.
TGTAAATGCGAAACGTCTTGTATAGGGTCTAAGCCTAATTTTATCGCCGGTTTAGTGTAACGTTTATGTTAGAAGAAGAAACCAAGAGTGGGCCTAGCATCAGTGGGCCTAGGTGCGCGTTATACACTAATTATGCTTGGCATATCCATTATAGTTAGATATCAAGTTAAACCACCGATTGCACACATGATAAGAGGCAGCTAGCTTCTATTTCTAATATAGGCTAGTGCGAAAGTCTCATTAGGCCTTGGCAAAACTGATGGTTTATAGATAACTTGAAGATCGGCACTTTAAGCACCATTGACCTAATCTAGATTTCTACAAATATGATTGCAATAATCAGGAGGAATAGATAAGTCTCGGGTTTAATTAGTTACTTACACGAACATTCTTCGGTGAGCGATGACACAATTTAGAAACGTTAATCGTTAGTGCACGTCTTGTTTAGATGCTGTGTTAACTTAATCACATATCAAGTAACGTGCTTCATCATAAAATTAATCATTACAAATCAAATAAAAATTAACCAAAAGTTAGAAAAATTGCATACTAAAATCAGTGTAGTAGAGACCAACTCGTTACTACACACTATAAGCTAGACAGGTAGGCTAGGCCGAGTGTGTAATGAATTCTTGGGAGATGTTTCCCTTCTGTGGCGGGCTGTCAACGTGAGAATTGTGGGCGAGCGTCGGCTGCTTTGACTGCATCGCCCTGCTCTGCAGTTTCACTCTGGCCAAGGAGAAAGTAACGTGCGCTGTATTCCGCTAAATTAAATAGGCTTGTGGAACAGGTAGGCCTACAGTACTACTAATAGGATATATTAAACTTGCGAGGAGCAATTTGAAAACCAATGAGATTAATCTCTAATTGATTTTTAACAATATAGCGAGTCTGAGAGAAATACACAGTAATAAGCTGCCCACACATGACAATTACTGTTTACTTTTTTGCCCATATCATTTTACGTCAATAAAACATTCTGCTCTCAATAATTTATATTGCAACTTTAATCCTTATTAATTTGTATTATTTAGATTAATTTGTCTAAAATAAATGTGTTTGTTTCAATACAGAAGCATTGGTTTTTTTCTTCTTCTTTTTTTTTTGGGGGGGGGGGTTAATACAACAATATTCGGAAAGGAAAATATATTAAACTTTACATCATTGATGATTTAATCACCAATTGCAGGTTACACTGTAATTGAAGCCAATAAATGTAATTAAAATAAAAACTGTAGGGGTTGAAAGTTAAAATGAGCAATCATAATCATCGTGGTAATCCTCTCACTGCAGATACCAATATCTGAACTATTTCTGAAGTGGTCCTACAGTAAGGTAGATAAAGGTGATATCGTGCTCCAATCTGGTCTTTGCTTACCAACCCTCTCGACACTGGAGATGTTAATAGTAAATGCAAACACAGCAAAACTTACTGAGGAAGACGTTATTGGACTATTGAACTATGGAGTACAGTCTAGGAGATTCAAAGAATTTTGGTGAGTACAAGATATTGATATGGAGGAGAACAATTATCATAACAGATTAATATAGGTCTAAGCGTACGTCTTGAATGTGTGTATGTTAGTTAACATTAATGTCCTTATGCAGGCATATACATAAAACACCGCGTAGAAGACGAAATATATATTTATCATACTTCTACAGGTTTGGTTAAAATGATAAAGAAGGACAGCAATTTCACATCATGTATTTGAAACAGCCAAGAGAATCATTGGCTATAATGGCTAAGACCCTTTCCTCATAGATTCAGCTTCTAAAGTCATTCCCACCAACAGGTGTACCATTGCCTGATATATTTTCGAGATGAAAAAAATCACCCTAGGTTTGCTCATGACACAGCAGAATATAATATTCAATTATGAAAAGCCGCTACAGTGTATGTACTGTCTTTGCAAAAAATCTAAGGACTGAATAATATTATATTTTAATATTAAAACAAATGAAGATAAATTATTTCTTAGACTCTTTGTAATTTGAATCGACTGTAGCTGACCTGCTGCTGTTGCTTCAAGGAAATTCTCTTAGATGATAATAACAATATACACCGGTTTTGCTGAAATTCCATCATCGAAATTATCGAAAATGATACCTATAAAAGTCAACATATTCTTGTTAAATTTGTAAAACAGATATGTTTTGGTGAAAGTTGGCAGGTTTAATAAAAAAAACAAGAGTAACTAAAAATACTTCTTCAACCACAAATGACAGCCGCAACAGTTTTACGGTAAAATGTGTACAGTTTAAATCTTAGTTTAAACAGTTGTGTGAAAGATACTTTAACACGGGGTAGTTAATTATAACCTAGCATCATACCTGTCACGAGGCAGGTACATCACAAGTAGGCTATATATATATTTAAATCATGTGTACATTTAAATGGATGTATTATCATTTCAATAACATTATTGGGACCATGAATATATTTGAATAGTGAGATTGCTTAAAATTATCACCACTAACATTATGTAACAGAGAGAAGAACGAAAAAATCAGTCGAGGAATGTTTTGAAATATGATCAACCTTACTGTTTATGCCAGCTACAGTTTGCTTAAAGAAATTATAGCGTTTTGTCATTATATCATTATGTAAATAATGTGTAAACTGTATATTATATAAATTAGATACAGGAAGTTCATTTTATATTAACACTAAGCTGGGTACGCGTTGTTCAACATTATTTAGAAATGATTGAGTAACGTGAGAGGAACAATCATCATAAGTTTTCAGACGTTTTTTTTTACTTTTAAATCTATAGCGAGACTAGTCACAATTTTTAACTTCATTAGTTTCTTGTTTTACAGGTTTTATCAAAGTAAACTGCCAAAATCCATCAGTCCTGAGATGATACCGGAAACAGCAAAATCAAGGAATATTAAAGGTATTTTGCGGCAGATAACACTCTGGGAGTTAATTTAATAAGTGTGAAGAAGGTGCTAACTATTTGCGTGCATGCTGGGAATAGTACGATTGTGTGTGTTTGAAAGGGCAGGATGAGGGGAGGGGGGGGCGGGAGGGGATTGCGCAGGGAAGAGCAACTTTTCGGAGAGAATTATTGGAACTAGTGCATTTGCATGTTTTGGTTACATCACAGCCGTGCACTTCTTGCGTTGTTCTGCTAGATAGTGGTTGTGCATAAACCATTCATTCATATAGCACGTGTAAGGTTAGGGCCTATCCCATTGTGTATGGTTACATGAGATGGTTCAAAGTGTTCCATTCCTTTGTAATTTATTTTATGAATTTTGCAGTGAAAACTGACTTTTCATATGTAATATTTATGTAGGTGGAAGCAGTACCAATATTATGATGCTGAAACGATAAACAAAGACATGTTACAAAATTTGACAGAAAATTCAAATTTTACTCTATTTCTTGCTATTAACGTCTTCCACTGTTCTTCTTATTTTCAATTCAATTTACACTTTACTGCGACTGTCGTTTATAAACTGTAAGAGAAGAAGATAAGGCACAGTACGGGGGGGGGGTGGGGCGGGCATGTATCTACTCTCGGTATTGACCGTTCACTTATAATGACTAATAATACCGAAGTGACGTTAGCAACACATTACTATCAAAATTGCAAAGTATCCTACTAAATTTAAAGGTAGTTAATACACCTATTCCTTCTGTACGTTTTAATCTTGCTCGTTTATTACTGTTTGGAAAATGAATAAACCAGAAAGAGAGCTACATATAGAGAAATAGTCCATCAACAAAAACAAAATAACAATCGAGATTGTTATTGTAGGTAAGCACGACTAGTAATATATTAATGTTGTTTTCATTTTCTTTCTCTGAAGTTTTTTGGCCTAATACAACCTGTCAACTTGATCTACAGTCTGGCAAATGGAAACAGGTTGGTGATAAGATGGTAAAAGTATGTAAGGATCAACATGGCTCATGTTTTGTAATAAATATAGCCTGTGTAACTGCTAGTGTAAATATCATTGTACCGTGGAATATCCCATTGAAGCGATGATACAACTCTGACACAGTGTGTGGTATGCGGCTTAAACTGTTGTAAACATTTTCAAGAATGAAATAAATTTATCAGTAATTGTTGTCCATTCTGGTTTATTGTCAGGTAGGAATATGAATAGAGAGATGGTGTTGGGGGAGGGGGGGGGGGGGTCTGGGGTCTGGGGTGAGGTTATTAGGTACTATTTGATGGTTTAGGAAACTTAGGATATCCTCATGCTCATTGACAGCTTCACAAAGTGATGACGTTAGATAAAACAAGTAGTGGAATAAATATGAAATAAGAGATTTACCGAGTCTAAGATTAAGGAAGAGGTGAACAAAAGAAGGCTCTAATCAATATAGGAGATGATGGGGTACACTGCAGACAGACAAATAAAAACCCGAACTAGAATTTGAAGGACTTTATTCAGAAAGTGTCAGTCTCTAGAGTAGAAAGAGACCAGTTAAACATATGCGTTACTTTAGTCATTTTATTTCACAGGCCGAAGACATCCAGACTATTACAGAGCTGTGTTCAAATGTTGTCGGCATCAATAAAGGAAGCAGTCAGGAATCACAGAAGTCAACCATAGAACTCCTAAAGAAAGCATGCAGGCATGACGTAAGGATACATTGAAGGGATACGGTGAAGTAGAACAAACACATGAACATTAATTATTGTATTTATTGCTCTCCCCAACTTTCGGTGATTTGATAGTGAGCCGGTTTATTAATTTTGGCATCAAAATTAGATAACTTAGAACCTTCCTAAATAAAGTGTGATTTAATAAACAAAATAAGAGATTTAAAAAAAATATCGAGGTAAAACAAACATAAAACATACTCTCAGCTAGGAAATTTTTAGAGGGCGGGCCAATTTCATAGGTTTCGCTGGTACACCGTTACTCACGTGACACGGTATTTGTAATATACTGCCACTGTACAGTGTAAATCCTGTATGTAAATATACGTAATGATAGCACAGGTTGATGCAGTGGTAGCATAACACACGTAACGTGTATATTGCGGCCGCGTCGTCGCGCTGTTTAGGTGGAAGGCACAGGTTGCTTTATTGTGGGTCCCGATGCCAACAGCAGTGAGCGAAAAACGGACAGATAATTGCATGCATGAAAAGTGTACTTGAGCTGGTGCTACGTACGTGGACTGGGTCTCCAAAAACGATCTACTGGAACAGAGATCGGGGATCGACAAAATGATTAATGCTACCTTCGCGGAGCATTTACTGGCATGGCAGATAATACGAGAAGGTAGGCAGCAAATTATGCTAACGACTAACGTAATATATTTACTATTTAGGCTACAGTATACTGTTTTCCGGCGAAGTGTTTGGTCTACTGTAGGCTTCCTTGTTATATTGTTCAATAGATCATGCTAGCTAGGCCTACTACTACTAGTACTACAAACTAATACACCGAGAGGCATAGGCTAGTACAGTAGTAGTAAAGTCAGTTTTGCGAAGTTTGGAACACTACGAAGTTCGGACACCCCTAAGAAATAAACGATTTCACGATGAGACAACCTACAGCAAGAGCCAATTGCACGAGAAACTACGAAGCTACAGTTATTTTCTCTCCAAAATGACCCAACCATATCAAGTATAGTTTCAGGTGATTTATACCATATGAGATATAGTTTTGGGGTGTTTTAAGGCTTAGGTGTCCGAACTCCGCAGTGTCCATGCTACTGCAGTGCAGGCTGCTGTACAAACTGTAGCCTAGCCTAGGCCGAACATTTCTTGAAGTGTTATTTATGCTTTTCTACTTATATTCGCCTACTAAGCATTATCAGTATGGAAGTATGCGGTATCATATGTGTTTGTTTTATGATTCGGTAGCTTTGCAAATATGAATAGGCCTTTGCCTACATCAGTGTAATATGGATTTGGTAGGGAGATCTCCCCACAAGAAAATTAAACTAGAAAGAAATGCAACTTCTCATGAGCGGAGCAATAGCAAAAGTAGGACTACTGTAGCCTAGCTCCAGGCCCAGATTTATAAAATTATGCACCATGCAGGGCCTACCTCCATTTGGTGGTTATTCCTGTCAAGAGCATTTTTTCATATGGGCATATTTATTTTGTAACTGTAAGTCTAGTATGCAATGAGGTACGTGAGGGACAGGGGCCTATACGCAATAAAGTAACTGTTTTCATTTCCTACTCTAGTTTACCAGCACAATTATAGAGTTCTTAGCAACAAATACATTAGTCTGACAACTTGAAAATTTACTGCATATTTGCATGCATGGTCATTCTCAGTTATAGACTACTAATATGTGTAGCCATTTCAGTTTTGTCTTTTTTGGGGGTCTGAGAATGGGTTCTAAAGTGGTGAAATAACTTCGAATCTGCTGAGCAACTCCAAGATTAATTAAGTTACTAAGGCATTGGGTTCTTTTACTTTTTTAAGTCTAATATGCATAGGCTAGGGTAGTTACTTAGCTTCACTTGATTGTCAATCCGCATATCCACTTTAGCTGTGGATGATTCTCCACTATGTACGCATTAATTTAAACTCTTTCTATCCCAAATTAGAGTATTGCCTATAATACTCCCAACTTGGTATCGTAACTTAAAAAAAAAACGGTAGTGGCTTTTCCTGGTAACTGTAGTGTAAAGTGATATAACTAAGTTTTCCAAATTAATTCAAAACTCAAAAGCCTTCTCAGAAAGAAGCTACACTAGCTCTACATGCTCCTTTGTTGAATTAGTGAAGGATACTGTTCACATATTTATGCATTCATAACATGATAGTTTGCTATCATCGTTATAATCAGAAAATCAAGGACAACATAAACAAATCAATGTCACCAATAATTGTGAATGCCACCATTTTATGTTCGACAAAATTTATCACATTTAATTTAAAGGATACACCATGCATGGCACATTGATGCACAGTGACGCACATATTGTAGTTGTAATGACGCACCAAATATGCGCTTTGACGGACCCCTTATTCACACAATTCATCGGACATGACGCACCATATAACAACATCATAGGCTTCATAGCTCTACACATAATCTGATCATGCCGTTCTAAAAATTATACAAAATGAAAGTGATACTACTGATTTGTGAGAGAACTAGAATGGTCGCCCATAAAATACCATATCATGTTTCTATAGTATCTTTTAAACACTTCATTGTTCAGGGCACACCTGTAGAATATTCCGTAATTTTTAGTCTTGGAAATAAGCAAAGCCTAGCTATATTTTTGAAAGCAATTATGCATCCCTGAACATGATGAAATTTGGTGACATATATATTAGTGTATGAGCAAGCCTACTGGGACATTGCCATTGTAACATCAAACGTTATGACATTTAGTGTATGTACGGTATTAGTAGATGAGTTATAATAATGCAGGTGTATACTACTAACATAGAAATAAAAAATATAATAGAAATTGTTGCACATCACTAGTTTAGGTTTGTACTAGATTAGTAAATGAACCATTCTTGAAAACTTGTAGAGTTGACACTATACATACTGTAAATCATAAAGCAGATGTGATGAATTTATGCTGCCAATAGCAAAGTTCTGTAACTAGAAGTGTAATTACTGTTCTGTGTTTGCAAAATTGATGTGAATTGTTGATTATTTAGTGAAGGGCAAAATGTGGCATTCAGTAATTTTTGTTGGAAGTTATATAATACACTATGTCAGGGATGTGCTCACACTGGGCGGCTGCGCCCAGCAGTTCTGAATGTCGCCCCGCACAAACAGTATTTTAACCTTTTTCGCCCAGCACTTTTTGATGATAATTTAATAAATGTTACCATAACCAAAATCTGGGAGAATATATGGCACAGAATAGGAATATAGCACCACCTAAGCATACTTCATGTGCAAAATTTGTCCATTTGGGGGGGGGTACCCCACCCATGAGATCCCTCTCCCAGGGTGTGGATCTCACTACCGCACAATCTGCTCGGCACTCAAATATTCATGAGCACTTCCCTGCTATATGTACAGTATGCATTCTGATATATTATTAACTTTGCACATCCCGTTATTATTTGTCTTTTTCAGTTGAAGGTGTGTGCCCAATTCAGCAACTCGAGAGGTTGGTATCCAAACTGATCCACCAGAAAAGATAACACCAGTTCCTCAAGAGGCTATGCCCAACAGAGGCTGATGCAGCAATGCACTCCAGCAGCTGTACCCCAGTGGAGACTGGTAATTTGTTGATGTACATACTGTAACAATTCCATGCTGTAACTAAGTCTACATTTCAACTAGGTCTGCAGTCTACTACTGTAGGACTGTATATGACTAACCGGATTTAGAACATTGGACACATTCATTCATTTATTGTATTATGTTATATTAATGACATAGACATATAGTGCTAAATATGGTGCTAATACAGCCACTGGAGGTCTGTAAATGTGAGGGACCCAAAAATGTTCAAACCCCACAAGTTAATGATAACAGTACCTGTAGTATTTTTCCTTATCTCTGAAAAATAAAGACATTTACCAATCTTGTAGAATGTGCTACCTACCTGTCTGAAGCAGTTTGTGTTCAAAAATTGCACATTTATTCTTTTCTTATATGTTTTCTTTTTATGTTTCATGATGATGTGGCATCATTTGTACATACTTGCACTGCTTAAAGATAGTTACTCTTCACTGCCTATACTGCTGTTGTCATCTGATCAGGTTGTACATACAGTACTTGCACTGTTTAATGATATTTACTCTTAACTGCCTCTATTGTAGTTGTCATCTGATCAGGTTGTCATGTGCATATAGTTTCATATTAGCAAAGACATTGACATTTTTGGCAAATTTTGAGTGTGAGCTATATTTCTAGTTTAACATGTTAGGGGCATCATTAAGGGGTCTACTTTCACCCAGATTTGAACAAAAATTTTTAGTTATTACAATGAGTGCAAGTTACAATCTCAGTGAATAAAAAACATAACATTTATGCTGGCTTCAACCCAGTTACCTTGGCTATGAGCCTGAATGTCTCTTTTGCAATTAAAATCAAATGAATCATATCTTGGAAAATCATTTGAACAGGTATATCTTTGTGACACTTCTGTCCTCACACAATGCCATAAATATGTCTTTTTTCCATTTTCATTTCACATTACAGATGTACAGAACATCCTTTAGAGGAACAGTACAGCACGGCATAGCGTTATGGCATGATGGATGTTTTGCAAGCAGTTATAAGGGTTGGAACTGGAAGTGTTTGTGTTCGATTGTTTCATTAATAAACGTGTGCTTCTCTACTTTATGTAAGATGATTGTCATATTTCTTGTTCTCCAGTGAAAGCTATGGATTTGCATAGTGAACGTTGTTAACATGGATACAGACAATTTTGAAATAGCTGATGTCAAAGCAGTTTCTCAGCTTATTTAAATACCATACATCAAGGACACAAGAGTGGACAATGGGAGTAACAAGTATCCAGAATGTGGGCTTCAAGACAATTGAACAAACTGTACCATAACGGACAACAACAAACATGGTGTCTCAGTAAAATGAAGTTACTAAGCTAGTGCAATGTGTCATAAGAATTTATCTTCCTCATGGTGTCAAACATTGATTGTTGCATTTAGTGCGTTATGTATCTTACTCCTTTATGTAGTATTTAGCATTGATTTGCATGTTCATTCATAGTGTAAGTAAACTACATAATTGATGTCATCAAAGTTACAACTGTGTCATATTAATTAACTAAATGATTGAATATTGGTTTCACTACATACTTTATTGTACACTATTTGGCTTTCCATGATAGCAATATCTGATCTGTTTACTTACTGTAGTTTGTTCAGTCATACCAGTAGTTCTAATGTGACATTGATTTTTTGTTATTTATTGTTGGTACAGACAGGGGCGTCAATCCGATTTGAAACGTGGGGGGGGGGGTATTCGATTCGAGTATTCCGGCCGTAAGTACTATCTAAGCGGAGCGCCACCATCGGTTGGCGCGCAGCGTACCAAGAAAATTTCAGATTTCAATACCTGCCAGATCGCTGGAGATGGAACTTGCCAGGCTGGATAGCAGCCATCTATAGTTGCGTGATTTCGGGAGAAAAATACAAATTCGTCACTCAGGAAATCTGCAATAAAGTTCATGCGACCTTAATTTTTGGTGGATTATTTCTTTTATTAGTGATTCCAATTGACATGAACATTAGAACCCAGTGCAAGTGGACAAATGATGCGGCGAACTGGAACCCCAACCCCATTTTGCCTATGTTTCAGGATAGGAACCCCTCATTTGTTCGAACCCATGACAACTAAACATCTGTGAATAAATTACTTCGAAATGGGCACATTATATTGCACCAAGTCGGTAAAGGAATGACCTCAGGGCCTCAGATATAGGCCTATAGCAGGGGTGGGCAACCTTTTTGAATGAATGGGCCATATTTTATGAGTGAAAGATTGACAGGGCCGAACCTAACCATCGACCTGCTGTTGATTTCAAACCTTTGCTTTCGAGGACATTCAAGCAATAGGTGTGTGCACTAATCTGTATTCACAAAAACATAATGTCAATACAGTCCAGTTGATAATTAATGGTGATAATAGACCTACCTCACAGCATCATTAGTGCAGATAAATTCTAAGCAGCTATAGTCGTGTTTTTGTGATGATGTAAAATAGATTTATTTTTTTATTTTTCTTGAGACATCTCACGGGCCGCAAAAAAAATCACTGGCGGGCCTCTTGTGGCCCGCGGGCCGTAGGTTGCCCACCCCTGGCCTATAGGAACGATGTCCCAAAATGTCCCGGACATACAAGCGAAGGAAGCTATCCGACGCGACTGCATGTGAGTTTATCAACTTGCCGCCCTGAGAGTCATAGGAAAAAATTGGTGCATTTCCTCATATGCCATTATTAATAATCTAAATAACTAACTAATTAGGCACAGCCCAGATCCGAGTTCGTACAGTGAGCTTAGCGCAAATTTGGCCAAAAGTCTTCATACGCCAGCATGTTAAACCACCAATGAATTTTAATGCCACCCGTGACACACTTCCAATGGGACTGTGTCAGTTTAAATGTTTTGCTAGGTCTATACGAGAATACATTTCTATGAAATTTGAAACAAGAATGGCAAGACAAACCACTTTAATTATGTTTTCAGGACCTGACACATTCGCATGTACCGTCAGACTTAGAATAGGTCCCATGTGAGTGGTGGCTAAAGTGATGAAGGCATCAACATAAATCAGAGGTTGTTCGTTGGAGTCCTCACGCAAGTTACTTCGGTTGCTAGGTGGATCTGCATCTGGTAATCGGGTGAATTCTGTTCGGAGCGTACTTCCGACTGCTGCTTTGTGGGGGGGGGGGGGGGGGGGGGGGGGGGGGGGGGGGGGGGGGGGGGGGGGGGGGGGGGGGGGGGGGGGGGGGGGGGGGGGGGGGGGGGGGGG
>JAIPMN010035200.1:4114-21175 GCA_020650975.1 Apostichopus californicus
AACAAAGAATCAACTACCAAATACTTAGATGGGCAGACACCTCAATATGCTAAACTCCTGACTGAACCTAGCTTCAAATTCAATGGATATACGGTGGTCATGCATTTTTTTAGAATTGAACCTCGTTTATGTAATTCCATGCCACATAATCTCAGACATTTCCACTCACTGAACAGTTTTAATAAACAGCTTAAAACCTTTCTCATTCAAGGCGCTTTTGAAGTGTTCCACGATATCAGCGCTTTATAAATACTATTTGATGATGAGGGTTCATGATGATGATGATGATGACCACGACAACGACGACTGCATTTTCTTCAAGAGAAAGTAAATGAATACTCAAATATCAAGTTTGGCAATACTGTGTTAAAAAAATCCTTTATAAGGGAGTTAGTGTTGCCTAATGTATATGAAATTGTTTTTATAGAACAGGACCTGGCAGTCCTTCAAATTTCCAAAACAGCAGAGACATGGCTATAACTCAAATGAAATAGGTTTAGAAAGTCTTCATTTCCCTGTCACAGAGGATAGCCATTAACAAATGCTCCCAAATATGCTAAAACTTGTGCCATTAAACCCTTTAAAGACACACCATGGTATTTTAAGGAACTCTTCTATATGTCTTGGAATAATTAGGAGTATATTTTATCATGCGGAAAGTGTTGGGTTAATACTAATGACATGTTATTAAAGTATGTGTAAGAGACACAACTTATGTAAAATATCCTGGTTTGGGTGTATGGCTACATAGAAGCAGTGGAAATGAAAATAGGGTAACCAAAATGGAGGTATGCTATAGTGATCTTCCCAATCATGAACACAGAAGTGACAATTATACATGTTATACATGTTCAGTGGAATTTTAAACCCTACTGGCCTGGCCATGGTGTGATTGGGACAGGCTCTGCTGTAATCTTGATATAGAGAGGAGGCTCATAGATGAGCTACAGCATGGAAGATTGTAAGCACTCTTGATAAAACTACAAGAACAGTCAGAGAGAAGAAAGTAAATAAATAAACATACTCCAAGAGATCATTGCTCTGACCATTTATTTAGATCAACAGGAGAAGGATCCATATCAAACCAAACTAAAAGACTTACAAAGCTTTAAGATGTTATTAAAATTATGTGCAGAAATAATTTCTATTGTGAGTAAACTATAACACCTAACGAGACCCTACTAGTAAATATAAAGTCATAAGCAGTAATACTAAGTGAGGAATCTATTCACAATATTACATCCTCAGATATTTGATGTAAATGAAGATCTTTTTTAACTAAATATTGCATCCATCATCTCAAGAGTAAATAGCATCATCAGCATAAAACAATACTTTATTCATTTCACTTCAATAACAAAACCATGTACCCTGATTCAGCTGATGTAAATAGCCAGATATACACAGAGATATTACAAGGTTTTTAGGTTTTTTCCTATTATCAGTTATTTTTAATTTTACAACTTCTTGGTTTTATTACTATTATGTTCATATTGAACCGTGCATTTACATATATATCTTAATTTTTACTGTAATGAATGCTTGAAGAATTGTAGGGAGGCAGGTTTGAGGTTTTTTCTCCTATAAACGTTAATTTCACTTTTACACTTCTTATGTATTTACTATTTTCATATTGAACAGTGTACTGACAAATTGATTGATGTGTTGAAGGGGTACTTGAGTGGGTTAACATTATATCTTCATGTTTACTTAGTTTGTTAAAAAATGCTATAGTAGACTTGGGGGAGGAGGCGGGGATGGGGCGAGGCAGTATTATCAGTTCATAAAAGCAAACAATAGGTTCAAAAGCTATTGTGTATGTAATCATTTGATTATAACTTTCATAGAATGTATGTTGTACATTAAAAATGTATGATTGGAGGAAGTGGAAATGCAAATATGGTTACCAAGATTCAAGCCAAAACTTAAGTTATCATGATCCCAATTATGAACACGGAAGTTACTATTGAACAGTGTGCAAGTTGTTGTGATGAGGGCTATTGGAGAGTTCGAATATTAAATCTTAATTTATTGTATGTTGTTAATGCATGCTACTAGAGGGGATGGGAGGGGAGATGGGTGAAGTATCAGTTTATAACAGAAATCAATAGCTAGAACAGCTGTTGAGTATATATAATCTTCTGATAATAACTTTCCGTATACTGTATCATTTTGTGCATTATGCACATTAGAAATATGTCCATCGTACGTGTTAGCATTTAAAGAAACGTTTCTAGACTACTTACTCAGATTTGAAAACAAGCAAAGTAAACCTTGATATCTCCATGGTTGCATCTTGTTTCTTTACAGAATAACTGTGTTAGTTTTGTTCTTTCAACTTTCATTTTAGGATGAAACAATATTCAATTAGTCATGATACTGATTGATAAATTACTCAGTAATTTAGCAACAATATCCAGCAGTACTGGAGTTTACTCCCTAGGTAAGGTCTCCAGCTAGTCCAAAAATACAAGCTATAGTGTTCGTCTGCTCAGGAAAATGTAAGACTAACAAAGTCATAGCTGTTATATCAGCAGAACTGATGAAACCACAAGATAACCTGTTCCTTTCTACAACCACGAAATGGGCCAATTGCCTGTGACACATAACACAGATGTTAACTCCCCTGCTCATACACCAGAACAGCGGTGGTTTATTATTGTTACTGGTTGATAAATTCAATTTTAGCAAAATGTATTACTTTCATTAAACTGCAAAGAAAAGTCAATTAGGGTGATGTTCAGCCAAGCATTATACTTTTGCATTTTTCATGTTTCCAACGCGTGTAGAATAAATTCAATTTTAGCAAAATGTATTACTTTCATTAAACTGCACGAAAAGTCACTTCATTAGATATTCTACTTCCACGGACAGCAAGAATGCACGTAGGTGGATGTGTATGTGGTGAACTACATACAATGTTTCCAGACGTTCACCTGTATTGATCTAAATCTTTGACTTAATGGGATCAACAAATTAACCAAGTTTATAAATTCCACTGGTAATTACTTTTGCAGTCATACTTTGGAACTACTTACCAATTAAGGGTGATGTTCAGCCAAGCATTATACTTTTGCATTTGTCGTGTTTACAACGCGTGTAGGTTAAACTCAAATGACATTCAACATCCATTAATTTTACACGGTTAATTTCCTGAATTACAAAAGGGGATCTATATAGCTTATCAAACACGAAGTACAATAAAGGTGTATCTATTGAGTTACAGTGTTTACAAACATCTGTCATCATGACTGTCTATCAATTTATAATGATGGGACATCCCAAAGATTAAACCAAACAAAACACCGCAAAACAAGTTTCAAAGATTAAGAATCACAAATCATTTCCAAACCTAAGCGCGCTTTGACCGATAGCGCAGCATCATTCATGCATTGCGCTTCCGAATCCCTGCGAGCTATTCAAATATCATATAATATCATACAAGTTACAAATATAAGCGAGATGGAGAAGAAGCTCATGTAGAATTTGTAAGTCTGGTGACATACGCCACTCTTACTGACAGCCGGTACTCTGTCCCTCTTAACTACGTATGTTTTAGTTTAGCGATGTAAGTAAAACAAAACTTAGATGTTTACACATCTATGTAGATAGAGTAGCTATCTCGATATTCTCAGAGACAACGTGCTCGATTGTGGCTATGTAACAATGCAATATTGGTGTGTCATTCTTGCATAATTGACACTGAGATTGATCTGTTTAGCCTAAATGATCTCCAGTAGAAGTAGATCATTTGCAGTGTTTCGATTAATCTTTTTTACCAAATACTCTGGTAAAGGAAAATTTTGCAAAATCGGTTGTCGGAAGTCATTGTATGAATGAACACTTTGTTGAAGTCTCAAAGTTGTCAAGAAATAATTAAATAAATGATATCGTATTATTCAACATGTAGTGATTATATCGAATTGTTTACCACATATCTTATATAACCAAGGTATATTGACCATTGTCTACTATTAACTCAAATGTAGGACATGGTTATTAGAAACATTGAACTCGATTGTAATATGCCACTGAACAATACAGACTCGAACAACTTGATGTCTTTCCGGAGTTTTGAACGGGCGCCCTCTACTATCCATGTTGCCACCATGGTAACTTTTCAGTTACATTACTGATGCTCTGCATTACATTGGATCGTTATGAGAATTATCAATTTTATTGCTTCATTTATGTATGGGTGTATGTATGCATGTATGTATTTTAGATCCTCCTGCAAGCAGGAAATGCGAAGAAGCCTCATTGGCTTATCAAAGTCGCAAGCTGACCGAAGTCAGTCTTTTAGATTCATATTTAACTTCCATGATTATGAATTGTCAATTGTCATCAACTCTGTTACTGGACGACGTGAATTAATCATGGAGTGACTCGAATTCGGGACCGGAATTTGTTACATACTTCCATGGATTTTCGATTCCTTTCTCGAAATTACAACACGACATGAAAAATGAATATTTCGATAAAACAATGGCAACTTTTACATATTTGTGAAAATTCTGAAATAAATAGCCGCGATTACAAAGGTAAATTAGAGTATTAAATGTTTGAAATTTCCAGATTAAACATCTACAAAGATCCGATTATAACAGATGTTAAATAAGCAACAAAAACGTGCTCGCAATTCTGTAAATAGTAATGAATGGTAATGTCAATTTACAAATTTAACAACGAAAGAATACTTCCCTACTTAGTTCCCGCTGGTCCCATGTGTATGGTGTGTCAGGAACTCATGAGATGTCGGGCAACTTTGAAAATGTGAAAGTAAATCACGACCGATAATTATGCAACGTATGACCTAATTCAAGTATCAGTGGCTTGGATAAAAGCTTAAGCTAGTTTATATTTGCAACAATACGATATTAGGTTGAAAATGAAAAATAAGTCCAGTTTATCAGCCTCCTTTTGAAACAAATACTGTGAGCCTAGAATTTGTTGGGATAAAGAAGCTTACCGAATTGCATTGCTTCACTGAGGTTCACTCAGTGGATAGTGGGGGGGGGGCGTATTGAGTAACCTGGACTTCCTTAAAACTATTATGGGTCTTTAGTTCGTGCGGCTGATTCGTACATGAGCAAAAGCAAATGTATATGAGCTTTTCCTACATCCCACTGAAACGCATTTATTCCATAATTTCTAGGTTCGTGCGAAAGAATAAAATAGAAGCTTAGATTGTGATAAATGGATTAAAAAGTACCTAATCAAGTAATTATAGGCAGTAAGTGAGCATAGTAAGTTATGCATTTCTCATTCTCGCCTTGCTGTTTGCTGTTTGCATCTAGAGTCACGTGACACAACTTTGACACCACACACAATAAATACGACAGTAGAATAAACAATTATTGTAGAGGTTGTGAAGCGCAACTTACAAGGTCATGTCGATCTCACTTCCTTATTCATTAGAACACGAACTTCTTCAAACTGTGGCTAGCGACTGAGTAAAAATAAGACCTTCATGCGAAAAAATTACTATTTTCTCAGACATTTTGTTGCATACGCGACGTATTCTGTCTGGACAGTGCAAAACTGCACAAAAATATTTAGCTATACATCAGTATTCCTTATTCATTAGAACACGAACTTCTTCAAACTGTGGCTAGCGACTGAGTAAAAATAAGACCTTCATGCGAAAAAATTACTATTTTCTCAGACATGTTGTTGCATACGCGACGTATTCTGTCTGGACAGTGCAAAACTGCACAAGAATATTTAGCTATACATCAGTATCGATGCTTGCTGTTCGAGCTGTACGTGTAACAATATGCTTACTAACTTCGATGTTACGCCAAGTTTCCTTTTCACGGTAATGTTGGCTTGCAATAAGCTGCAACCAAGCAAAAGCCAAGGTACGTTATTTGGGATTTACACAGGAGAAAAAGTACAAAATTTGTTGACGTGAGCCAGTCACAAGACACATACGCGTATCAAGAACAGACCTAGGCATAGTCCTATGGCAAGGTTGGGCTATGTAGCTTACAGTAGGACGGTTGTGTGGTACACTACCTCTGTAGCCTAGCGTTAATGTTAGAAAAAGCTAAGGCCTCTATAGGTCTTCGATAAAACATTGTTCTGTATATACTACAGTAAAGGTAACATGTATTGAAATTCTTGTTCAGTGCTTCATCAAATGCAAGGAACATGTTATCCAAGTTCATAGCATATATAGGCTAGGTCTAGCTCTAAAGGTAGTTGGGGTCTACTCTATAGTGTTGTGCTAATATCGCCAATATTGGTTTTGGTAAATATATCTGCTGATATTCCAGTCCTGATATCGACCCAGTACCGATATTTTTAAACAGCCAGAATGAAGGTCAAATCACACATTAATTCATGCATTAATACATAAAGTATCAAAATTATCATCGGCTCTAGTAATAGTTTTTATCGTTTGCAAAACTCACAAATGTAGTATACCCCTTGTATGCCTCTAATTTTTTTTATTATTAGTAAATTAGTAAAACAAAGTATGTGTCTACTCTACAAGTACAACACTGATGTTAGTCTTAACCTACGTGATCATATTTCTCACCAAGTTGATATGGCATGAAACTGTGCTAGCATTTTTTATTTGAGTAACACAATTGTGTTATCCTTCCTGTTACTTCTGTTGTATGACCAACAACTACATTCAACACTTTGCTACAAGTGTTATACAAACTGTCATAAAACGGCCCAACAAATTTCTTAGCAAAAATGTTAAAAGATGACAGCGTCCGATGAATAAAACTGATTTCATGTAGAAATGACATAACAAACACCCAAAACGAAAACAGTTTCTTCAATTTTTAGTGTCCATAAAAAAATTATATCCTACCATAAGCCGGCTATACAACAATTAAGCCTATCCAAAATTAAAAAAAGCTTTGCGTTTGAAATATTTCGTTAAACAACTAGCAACAAATTGTGATTCACAAACTTGATTCTCAATACAGTCTTCAATGCATTGATGTTTTAACAAACTTTTAAAAAGATACGCAATTTTTTAAATGGTTTCCACGTGTAGCTTATAATTGACACACTTAAGGATTTGATTGACGATGTCTATCAACGAAAAATCCAAATCACTCAACTGCATGCATTTTTCATGTGTATAGTTCCTCAGAAATGTAATGATCTCAAAATAGTTGATGTTCTGTGCCTACGCAACGTGCAATTGATAAGAATTTGACCACAAAATGTCTGCCGTCAAGTATTTCATACCCCTAAATTGACACAATCGTTAAGCTAACTGTAGGACTAAGTATACATCCATTGACTTTGGATGCTGTTTGCTATGCTCTGAACCTCTAAGCTCAGAAAGGTCAGGTCCAAGAGAGTAGTGGTATTCTATTGAGGTCATTTTGGTTATTTTTAGGGAGTAAGATTTCCAAATTTGTCCAAAAAATGTGCAAAACTGGGGGGAGGGTGTTAAAACCTTAAAAAAAACACACTTTGATCAGGATATACCTTAAATGGATTCAAACTCATGAAATATGTAACTCTGCTTGAGTGCAACAAGTTTAGGTTGCCTGCTGTGTCGTTGCTAGTAATATTAAACGGTGCGTCAATTACAAAGGTGCGTCAACTATGAAGCGTTTACTATATATCTTTCATTCTCAGCTGATCCTCAGAAGCACTGTGCAAGTTAGTCTGATAGGCTACTACTGTACTATAGTTACTTACTTCATTTGATCAAATGTGTTTCAACGTCACACTTATAAGTTACTACTTCCTTTGTGTTTGACTGCAGTGCATTGTTGGTAGGTCTAAATATGCCATGTTTACAACTTTTGTTTGTACAAAAAGTAACTTGGATTCGTGCCAATATTTGCAAGAACAAAGTAGGTGTCAGTGGGTATATGCTCAGTTTCAATTATGTTGTGTTCACTTGTATAATACAGCGGCCAGACCGGTGAAATTTACTTTAATAACGTGCAACAAAGACTGCTATGTACGTAACGTTCAGTGGCCTGAAAGTCAGATTGTTGTTGTTAAATATTTGTCTTGACCGCTGATATTGCAAATATCGTCCATGAAGCCTGGCCCGGTGCTATACACAGTACTATGTAGGCCTAGGGTGACCAGATGTGGGCATTAGACTAGAAGTATATCCAGCAACTCAGAGACATGTCTACCAGCCAACATTACCTCTGCAGATGCATGAAAGTCGTGCATTTCTCATATAAAGATTGTAAGCAACTTTAGGTTGATATTTGCGGAATATTTTTGGGACATTTTAAGACTCTACTTCTATGTGTACTGCTGGCCTACTGGTCTTTGATATGATTGTAGGCCAACATGTAAGCTTACTGTATAATAGATGTATATATGTATGCATAACACTGTGCAAACGGATGTCTATCTCACCGTTTGAAAATGTCCATTTGCCCACACACAACCCCTTTTTCTGTGGTTTAATTTCCACCAACCTGAATTAATGATTCTAGGAAGATTAAACCTTTTCAACTGTTTCAAGTAATTCGCTTATCATCTCTAGCTGGTAAGATGCTGCTGGAGATACATTCCACTAAGCAATTGATCAAGTGTTGAGTGACAGATTTGGTGTTAAGTATATTGTGCAGCCAAAAAGTTGATGTTGACAGCAGAAAACCACACACGTGGCAATTACCCTGTGCACTTTTAATAAGGATATCATGATTCATGAAGCACATTTTTAATATGTTTGATTATAAGGAATGTACACATACTGTAATCTGTGGTAAGGGAGAACATAATACAGCACATGCAATGTAAATATCTTTATAAAGATCTTGATCCATATACTTTCGCATGGTTGCTGTAGAAATGTGCTTATAGGGACGTACACTCCCCCCCCCCCCCCTTACCAGTTTGAATGGCTACAGTACCAATCCGCAGTAACCTTAGGGCATGAACATTATTAACACATTTACACGGCTAAACTGCGGGGAAATCTAAAGGATTGCAATCAGCACATTCTGCATTCATAAACTGCACAATTACTAATACACAAATGACACCACTTAACATGGGTGCCCAATATCATGTGCTGCACCACTCAATTACAGCCATGCTTGGTAGAAATACACACTCTTACAGCAAAAACAAATATTGTGTGTTTATGGTTCCCATTCCCCAGAGGGCAATGACCGCTCTCTTCTCTACCAAGATAGAATGGTGAAACTTTGATATTGCTATGTTCCATGCTATGTTCTTCATAACGCTGTTATAAGCTACTGTATGATGTCTTTGCTTAATGCTGTTATAGGCTAATGTATGATGTCTTTGCTTAATGCTGTTATAAGCTACTGTATGATGTCTTTGCTTAATGCTGTTATAAGCTACTGTATGATGTCTTTGCTTAATGCTGTTATAAGCTACTGTATGATGTCTTTGCTTAATGCTGTTATGAGCTACTGTTTAATGTCTTTGCTTAATGATGTTATAAGCTAATGTATGATGTCTTTGCTTAATGCTGTTATAAGCTACTGAATTATGTCTTTGCTTAATGCTGTTGAAAGCTACTGTATGATTTCTTTGCTACATGCTGTTATAAGCTGCTGTAAGCTGTCTTTGTTTGATCCAATGATAATAAAGCTTAACAGTTATTTTTATCGGGGTAGAACGCATATCGTATCATCTGTTCGGGCATGCGGATACATGTTCGGATTTAACGCACTTATATCTGATCTATCCAATTACAGTATCTGTATCTTAATTTATGCAGTTTTTACCGTTCATTTATTATGACCAATCAGGTCTTGCACACTTGTGCGTGCCTGTTTCTGATTTGTGTGTATTTAGTCTGGAGTATAATATGAACGTATTCCTCTATTTGCCCCCTACTAATGTAGAAGTATTTTATTAGGACTCAGGTCTGTAATCTGTAATTTAAAATCTATAAACCATCCTTTGTTTCCCAGACTCTGTGTTATAAAGAAGAATAACGTTGTTCAACAGTAACCAAACTCTTTCCCCCTATTTAATTGTGTATTTTCCAACCCAGATTCCAAAAGCTTTGTGTAAGGCGCCGACTCTACCGCAACATAGAAAATCGGCTTTCCTATCAATGACATTAAAAGGAAAATTTGTAGAATAAGTCCCAGCTTGCTTCTTCTCATAGCTTGCCTGTAGAAGTCAAAGTACAAAACTCCAAAAGTTGATATGTAACTGTCCATATTCATTATTATAAAAGAAGCTTCTTGGTCATGTGAAGTAAATAACTGCGAAAGTTGACATATCTTCTCTGCAGGACGTGGTACATTAAATCTTTTCATATGCAATACAGGAAGGAACAGCTAAACCCAGTGTCTCTTTCATTTGTATACATCAGTTCAGTGTGTTTTGAGGTCAACAGATGTCAAAGTCTGAAAACCTTGTAACTCCAATGTAAAGCTTGGTTGAACTTGAGCTTCATGCTAAGTATGTATATCTACCTTCATATATAGTGAGCTTGGCAACTTCTGCTGAGATGAATGTGCATTGAGGTCAACAGCATTCAAAGTCTTAAAGCCTTCTAAAGATAATATATATAAAATGATAGCTTGAAAAACCTCTTACAATGCTATAAAAATTCATCTTAGGAAAAGTATGAGAACTCTATGGCATTCCAAAACATATTGATAGCAACAATACCATGGTATATTTCACCTATATATTAGTATTATATATTTGGTACTCAAAAATTGCTGTTTTGTTTTTATGATCAGACAAGTCCCTGTTAGACTAGAAGCCCACATAACTTAAACATTACAGCAGAGGTATTGAGAGCATATCTGTACCCTTAGAGCTGAATTTAATTTGGGTGTTTAGGTATTCGTCTATGGTTATTTGGTAGATTTCTAACACTACTTTAAATGTTTAATATTTTACATTATTTTTATGCTCCTATTGGATGTTATCATTTGTCACCTTCTTCTCATTAAGATTGTCCATTTTTACCATGTCAGTATGGAGGAACCTGTGTGAATAACGTATGCAGCTGTCCACCAGGACTTACAGGACCAACTTGTTCCAATGGTAACTTCCATACAATTGTGTAAGTAGAATGTGCAGCCAACAAGTTGAAGACAATAGGGAAAAAACAGCACACTGGGCTGTAAACCTAGGTGCAATTTCTAAAATGCATCATGATTTATGAAGCAAATGTTTCCATATGTAATGAAGTTCCCTTGATTATAAGGAGACGATATATACTGTACTG
This sequence comes from Apostichopus californicus, assembly GCA_020650975.1. NCBI lineage: Eukaryota > Metazoa > Echinodermata > Holothuroidea > Aspidochirotida > Stichopodidae > Apostichopus > Apostichopus californicus. The sequence continues at coordinate 15,291 of JAIPMN010035200.1, forward strand.
TTAGCCAGTAATGGAGAATACAATTCAGCGTATGCAATGTACAGTATATATTTACAGTATGTGTTAGATCTTCCGTATACTTAGCATGGTGGCTGAAGAGGTGCACAGTGGGACAGGTGACTCCCCCCCCCCCCCCACCAATTTGTATGGCTGACTATAGAAATCTGATTGAAGTAAAAACTAAACAATGTAAGCACTTGTACAAGCTCCTCACTCACTGCCCTTACAAAGCTTACCTGCCCTAGTTTACCCTTACCTGCCCAATGAAGACAAAAGCCTTGTTTACATTTGAGAACACAATGAATATCTGACATTGCAGAGGCGATCAAGAAGAACGGTCTGTGGGCGATCAGACAGTTACATGACCTCGTCACTTTTGCAACAACACAGACTGGTGCGAGTTTAATTTCAGGGCTTACAGTTCTATAAATGGTTACAGTGTACTACACCAACACTATGACTCAATCTCACATTGCAACATCGGGGTTTAAAAGAGTGGGAAAATGTTATCCGTTTGAAGCCTTAAATAATTTGTAATTTTGTTTGATTGTAGGAATTAACTAACGTTATGTAGGCTGTGTTCCATTTGTTCTAAGTGTTAGGCTTTATAGGCCTAGCATAAGTGTATTGGTATAAGTCCGTTAATTGTATGCTAAGTTTGGAATACAGTCTATCAGTGCTTCGACTTTTGGATACTGGAGATACTCATGTTCAAAAACATTGCGCATCGCTATGGCAACATCATGTGTTATTTTACAAGCAGCTCATCTGGCTTCTCCAAATAATGTCCCTAATGTTGGTTCCCATGCAGTCTCCAAAGGACAATCGCTACTCGGCGAAACTTTGTTTTGTTGCGTAGCACAACAGCTATCATGTAGACTTGCATCGAAACAATTTAAAATTTAATTTGAATTTTAAGAATTAACCACTAGTTATAGTATCCCCCTGCCAACTTGGGCCTTCAAGCCACATGCGTAAGTGCTTTAAGTTTTACAGATGATAAAGGGCACTGTGTAATTAGTGTCAATTTCATATGGCCCTATGAATGGATTACCAGTAAAAACGAAACGGAGATCGTGGCGGCAACAACCTTCCCTCAAAGACGATCTCTCTTTCGTTGAATATCCTTCTCACTAACACATCCCTGGCAGGTGTGAGGTTAAAACTTGCTTACCACTCCTGCAATATATTCTTCAATGATGATGAGAGATGTCTGAACCACTGAACTGCCTATTATCAATCAAGTGTCTTAAACCACATATTGTATTCATGGTGCTGTAAATGAGCAGGTGTTGCCTTTATGATGTAATTGTATAAAGAATTGGTCATGAATCAAATGGTTTATCTAGGAATGGTCACTGCCATAAGATTTGTGTGATCATGTTTCTCACATTATGATACATCTGTAAAACTCTGCAGTTACTGTAATCCATAAAATGAAATGAAACATAAAATGAAATGTTAAAAAACTTTATATATTTTTTTATAATTTGCAAAATATGAACTGTCTTAAAGAATATCAAAGTGTTATAAGATGAAGTTTTAGGCTCGGTGATAATAGTAATCATGTTGGTGTTAGTGTGTGTACATGTGTTTGCATCTGTGTGTAAGTTAGATCCTTTATAAACAAGATAACTTAAAAATGTACTGATGGCTGAATGCGGTGCTTGGTATGTGGCTTCGTCTCAGAGAATTAAAAAACCCTATTGAAAATGGTGGTAAATTATTGCACGTCATCATGATTACGTTCAACACAAAAGGAAGCAATTTATCTGTTTAACTAATTCTTTAATACAAAAATCTATGTTTTCAAGCATCATGGTTTGTGTAGCAACAATGTTAATAGTTTAAAGTCTTAATAACATGATAACTTCCTGAATTGGTATTATGTAGAGTAATACATCGTTACAAATCTATCTGTAATGCATATATACACACTTTTGTTGAATACCAAGTAGCTGCTAAAATTAAAAGATAAATTGTGTCAATTCTTACATTTGGAAAGAATATTTAAATATGTACATGTCCATTAAGAATATCCTTAAGATAGTGTTTGCTTTTGGTGTCTTTGTTTAAGCTCCCTCCCCCCCCCCCCCCTTCCCCTCTTTGTAACGTACGCGGCGCTATAGTGCTAAATTAAGGAAGTTAACATAGTTGTAACGAACCCTTACTACAAATCTGGTTTCCATAGATCCACATGGGTTTTCACCTTCCTGCCCTTCAAAAACTGTGATGGAGTCTGTCCTATAGTTGAGTGTGTGTGTGGTGCTGGTGGTATTGTGGGTTAAGGTAAAGGTATAGAAGCCTTGCCAGCTTGGTATCCATGTTCCCATCTGTCATTTTCCTCAATGCATCTTTTAGTGTCTGAACCGCCCTTTCCGCTAAGCCATTTTAAGCAGGATGATACGGAGCAGTTGGCATGTGCTTCACCATTCTTTCACAAAACAGTCAGCAAACTCTGAACTTGTTATATTGCTTCCATTGTCAGTTACAACTAAGTCTGGCAGTCCATGTGTAGCAAAAATAGATCTAAAGCTTGCCAATTGTGGCTTGGGATGTGGAAGTCATGGGTATCACTTCTATATATTTTGAGTGGCTGTCAACTAAGAACATGATCATTTTGCCCTTGAATGGTCCAGCAAACACTACATGGATTCTTGACCAAGGTTTGTCAGGCCAGGACCATGAATTGAGTGATGCCGATGCTAGTGTTTGCGGTTGAGTTGACACGGTTCACAGTCTTTAACGGTCTGTTCTAATTGTTGATCGATACCAGGCCACCACACAAAACCTTCTTGCTATTTGATTCATCCTGAAAATAAACGGATGTCCCTTTTGAAGCCGGTGCAAATAGCTTTCCTAACCTGTGGAGGGATGACTACCTTTGGCCCCCACAAGACAATGCCTGATAAACTGCTAGTTCTGAACTTCGCTTGAAATATGGTAACAAATTAATTTCTCTAAATCTTTTCCCAACCATTCTGAATAAAACTAATACACTTAGGACAAAATGGATCTTGTTTTGACCATTTCTCTATGTCTTTAGTTGCAATATGTAAGCATCAGTGTATTCCAATAACATTACTACATGCCCTGGAAGTGGAACTTACGCACCAGGCTGATGTAAAGGTAAATACTCGGGGCATCTACATTTTGGTGAGCTTAGACCCAGTATTGTACATAGTTGTAGGCAGTTAGCGTTAGAGTCCATCACGCTAGATGTGCGAGGCCATCTGACGGGATTCCCTTGGCCTCACCCAAAATTTCCAATAAAGGTTAATTGTCAGTGTAGATGGTCACATAACGATAAAGTATACTTATGGATTTTGTTTACTCCATAGACCACATCTAATCCCTCTTTGTCTAGCTGGGAGTACCTCTTTTCTGCCGCAGTTAGAGATCTTGACGCAATAGCTGTAGGACGCCATTCGCCGTTACCCATCCGATGTGACGGCACAACGCCAACCCCATATGGCGATGCATCACGTGATAACAACAATACCTGAGTTGGGTCATAATGAACCAACGCTTGTGAAATTAGTGACAAATGCTTTTAGTTTTGAAGACCATGGTAGTGGGTAATTAGTAATTAGTTGACTAACTATACATACTTGGAATTCAAATAGAAATTGAATTTATATGAGGTGGTGAATGGTGTTGTTCCATGTACAGACAGAAGGGTGATCACTCTTCAAAACTTCTGCCCCATACATCGCTATACCAATTTCTCTTGGTTTTTTAAATTCAAAATTGGACGAAATTTTGGGATCATCATATTGAACACAACATTTTAAGGGTTTAGTTCTAACAAATAGTAACTACAGTAAGTGACTTTAATAGTGTAACTTAACTCCACATATCCTTTCAAAGCTTGATACAAAGTGCCCATTTAGAAAATTCAGAAAAGGGTTGAAAAGATATTCTGATAGCTGAAGTTCATTATTACACAGCATTGCTTATATTTGTTGTTGCATCTTTAAGTGAAAACCACATCCTAATAGCATTGAATGGTTTTGTGATCCTACAACAAGCTAAGTTTAGATTACAGTGATACATGACACAAGTTAACCTATATTCTTATTGATTGGGAGCTAACACTGTAGACTGTGCATTTTTTAAGGTAATGTTTGCAACATGCCTTTGAATATTCTTCTACGTAAACTTGGGAGACTGCTTTATTACCTGTTATGTCATTTATTTGCAAGATTTCCTCAGACAATAGAGGTCGGTCCAGCTGGCAATGTTATTATTTTAATGTCCAAGTTGTGTGACTGATTCGTACTTGAGCAGCATCAGAGGCATTCAAGCGGTAAAAGTAATCAATGAAAGTTGGTAAGGAGCTATCACCCATGTACTCAAAAGTCAAAACGGTTTACTCGACCAACTGAAATGTTTTTAATCATCCCAGAAACATTACTCAAATATTTCTCCTTTTCGCCAGGTCGAATAGATGGAAGTGCAATGTTAGAGACTTAGAGTGCTCAAGAGAAAATGAATCTAGTATACACAGGAATTTCTCACATATTGAATAAATACATCGTGAAGTCTGCATTTTGTATTTGTAGTCACGTGACACAACTTTACACCACCTTTGCGCATTTGACAGTAAATAAACTGACACCCCGCGAAGGCTTTGAACCATGACTTATTAAGGTAATCAAATTGAATTCACGTCCTTATTCAGTTTGAACTTTCTCAAATTGTAGTTGACGAGTTTAGTGCAAAACGACTTTTGTGTGAAAAAAAGTTATGATAAACGTTTCTTATCACAAATTGTATCGTTGCAGTCGACAGGCAGCAACCCACACTATTGCTAAAAGAGGAACTGCAAACAGCGAAGTGTCGAGATAGATATTTATATATAACTGCCAGTGGCAGTAATAGCACTGCTTTGAGAAGTAATGTACGCCTACGGTACCATGTATAATATTACTAACTTCGACGTTAGGCCCAAGGCGGGTTTCATTTTGTTCTTACTCTTGGTTTGCAATACACTGCAAATAAGCAGACCTCAAGGTAAATACCTACACGATCTTAGCACTAGTTTAGCACAAGGCTTTAGCCGAGATTACCGCACGTTGCCTAGGCTTATACCTTCCTACTTCCTAGTACTAAATATTCAGGTAATAAATTCTAACGTAACAATAGACTTGGCTAACGTTAGGCTTTCCTTGGCCTTATTAGTTATATTAGTAATTTTACTAATAAGGCCAAGGAAAGCCTAACGTTAGCCTAGTCTATTGTTACGTTAGAATTTGTTAATATGAACAAGCCACAGGTATCAAGACGGTTGGCCATACACTTACGGTATATAGGTTTCGCTTTGGTAGATATACATGCTACATGTGTGCATGTATGTATGGTGTGTATTATCAAAGCGGCAAGCTAACCGAAGTCAGTCTCTATGGTATAGATTAATATATAACGCCCATGATTATGAATTGTCAACAACTTTGTAACTGGACGACATATCAATCTTGGAGTGACTCGAACTGGGGACCTTATGTATCATGTAACATATAGATTAATATTAAAAAAGTTTAATTTTGAGTATTTTCTTTCAAACAACCAAACTGGAGCATACATAGCTAGGCTAATCAGGACATTCATCAATTCTTAGCAACACGTCTTCTTGCCTTTTTTGCACCTAAACAATTCCAGAACATGATAGGAGTGACTGCTGTATGCAATCTACACTACTCTGACAGTAGATGTTTGAATAGTATACGGGATGAAGTAAATCTTAAAAACTTCATATTCATCCAAACCTAAGCAACTATATCCCCAAGTTCATTGTAACTGCCTGTTATAGTGGCCGTCTTTTGTCTACAAATCTCATATTGCTTCGAACTGACAAAAGGGTGAAATACCATGTTGATCACATG
>JAIPMN010035200.1:21185-45575 GCA_020650975.1 Apostichopus californicus
ACATGCCCCCCCCCCCCCCCATGGTTGGTATGTGTTTTTATTCTGGAACGTGACTTCCAGATCATGCATAGCAGGAGCAGGATAGGTATATATACCCTTATTGGTAAGACATTTCGTTAGACATCGCCAATAAACTTTTCTGTGAAGCATGCCATTTATCGAACCAAATAAATGAGCAACACAAAACAAAAATATTTACAAGCGTCATGTTTGTTCGAACGTTTTCGAAGATATCTCATCTTCCTCCTCAGGTAGAGTAAGGCTTTAAAAATATATAGTTCGATAAATCTGTAGCCATTTCGCGATAACATAGATATGATTAACCATGTTAAAATACATTGAGTAGGTAGGAGGATCCATGTTGGAATAGCTGACTATTTAAAACTGGTTTTAGTTTTTTGATGTAGAGAGCTTCCTTGATTTTAATCTCAAAGTCTGAGTTGCCAGTTGCTACAACATGAAAATTGTTTATGCTGCTTTCGGTCTTACAATCTCTGCACTGGTTTATATGTTCAAAGATGGCAGATATCCCAAAAAGATGCTCCTTGACTCTCACAGCTAAATGCCTCTTGGTCTTACCAATGTAAGCCTGATTCCTGTCACAAGAACCTTCGAATGAATAAATGACATTAGCTCTGAGTGCCATAGGAGTCATATCCTTCAGGGAAAAATTTATCGTTTCGGCTCTGTTTAGATATTTAATACATTTTTAGGTTTTCCTGGTTTGTTTTTTTAGCCATGCGTAAAAACTAACTGTATTAATTTACAAAATAGGGTGAATAACTCAGTGTTTAATGGCAAAGTGACAGATGCAAATATTAGGTCATATTAGGTAATATTAAGTCAGATTATGCATTTTGTTCAAAATTTTTAAACTGGGAGTCTATCTTTGCTTTACCACGAAGAGACCATGAATGATCATGTAATTGCCATTTCTTTCTGACAAAAAAAAAGTTTTTAAGGACTTCTAGGGTATGGTGGTAGGTTCCAATGTCCATTACTAACTTATGCAGCCTAGACCTAATGCCGGTATTATGTAGTTAATTGTTCTAACTTAGGCCGCAAAGACACCTTCTTTCATGCACAGAATTAATGTTTTCAACTTATTGGAACTTATGGATCCACATATAATTGCCGTTGGCTCATGCATACTGTGGTATTTTATGAGGTTATTTTTATGGTAGGTTACCACTTCATTATGACTTGAGGAAAATAAAATAAAACACAAACAGGGATACTATTGGAGAAAAGAAAACCACTTGAATATGTTATATATTGTTTGAAGATGAAGTTGAAGATGAAGTTTGTAAAGATGCGATCGTAGCACATCCTTTACTGTGTGAATGTTCTACACACAGGGACTAAGCCAGGAGGAGGAGCAGTGGGAGCAACTGCTCCCCACTTTCAGTGTCGAACAATTGTTTTTTTTTGCATGGTATTTTGTCAGTGCTCTTTTGATCTTGAATACTAATCAGCTCCGTTGACTCGATTATAATCATAGTAACGTTAAGGCCTACTGATTCAGCTACTTAGTTTGGCAGATGCATATAGCTAAATTTAGCCTATAGCCTATTACAAGCCTACAGTTGGCCACTGCGTAATAAAATACATATAGCCTACCTAACCGTACTCGATGGAGTGTCACGAACCGTATGCACAACAATGTCGACAACGTGCGTTCTCATCCTTTATATGATTCGTCCTAAGTTGATGCACGAACAGCATGTTATGAAGCTAAGCTAGCAATTGTACGTGATACGCGCTTCCTATCAATAATTATTACACTGTAATATACTGCGATAACGATATTTGTTTTAAGGCCACTGCACATCTGGCTGTCTTACAATATATGGAAGTTTATATTGTCCATCAGTTAAGTTCGTCAAATGGGGGCGAAAAGGGGCGACCGCCCGCCCCCCCCCGGAATATATTTTGTTATGATATCGCTAGTAATTTCAAAATAGAAAATGCTTAGATGCAACTAACAAGGCCTGGGAAGTGCCATATCTAGCGATCTGGGAGGCATTTTCGGCCAAATGGGTTTTTATTACGCTTCGCGCCGACTCGTGGTGGCGCTGCGCTTAGGTAGTTTGCCCACAGGCTTCGCCTCTCCCTTGGCAAATTCAGCGCTACGCGCCTGTATGATACTGATGAAACTGGCAAAACATTGCACTGGATCGCATCTAAGGACCTTCAATTTATTGTTCAAACATTTCTCAAAGAGGAGGGCAAACCCCCTCCTCTTAGACCCTACCCTCATATCAAGCTTGGTAATATTCTTTGTGGTGTTGTTCTTCTGCATTTATTACTTTTCACTGAACTCCACAAATTATAAGTAATATTTATTAAATAGACTTGGAATGCTCAAATTATTTTCTGCTCGCAGTTGCCTTACATAGAGGAGTTTTTTATGATAATTTAAGGCTAGTTGCATTACCCATTTAAGTCACCTTAATAACTGTTTTCTATCATTACACAAAGCTTAACTTTAATATTTTATGCTTTGTGGCGGATGCTTTTGTCATGAATGTTTGCAAGAGATAAGCAGAAATGCGGGTTGCAACAACAGTGCCATACGCTGGCTGTGTATTCACTTAAATTCCACATTTTAATCCTCGAGTTAATAAACGTGTGCGGCTTACAAGGTCAAGAACTTGCGTAATCTCAAATAAAATGAGTTGGTTAATGTCCTTTACAAATAAACTTAGTTATTGGCTGAGAGTTAAGCTGAGTCAAGCCATTGGTGAATCTATTAGTCTTTATAACCTACTAGCTTTAGAGCTGCTCTAGTACATCTCTGTTTTATGCTACATTTTCTGCATGAAGACTCATTAAGGAACTTACGTTTACCTTGCACCAGTATTAATGAAAGAAAAACTAATATAACAAGAAACAATTACCAACAGTGACAGTAAATCCACAGGAGGCCATATTGTCAGCACCATCAATTGCTATGTAATTAACTTGTGTGGTTCTAATGAAAAAAGTGTCTCCAGAATTTTGAGATGAAGTTAATGTAACTATTCCAGATGTTTTAGAAACTACTGGTGGTGTCCAAGATACTGTTTTAGATGTTACTTCTGCCGGTGCAGTCACTGTTATATCATCAGGACAGTTGTCTATTATTGGAGTATCTAACAAATCATTGCAGAGATAAAAAGATAAAGGATAATGTTGTAGCTGCTGGTCCTGCCAGTGCAATCACTGATATATCATTAGGACAGTTTGGTATTGTTGGAGGTTCCATATCTGAAAAATCATATGGAGATAAAGGTGTAATGTTGCAGCATTTAACCATTGTCTTTAATTTAATAGCCATTGATATCATTTTAAATACACATCTAGCAGCCAGTACAACAACAAGTTCAAGTTGTGCTATCCTGATATATTTTCCTAACATAGGAAACTGTTGTTTTCCTTAGAATCTGAACTAAATGCTTAACATGCTACGTACAATAAGTATGTGTTACATTTCAAAGCTTCTTTGATCCAGCTGGGCTATCTTGTCCCAGGTATACAAGTTATGTCTCACTAATTGCTTGTCCATGAACTTAATAAGTAACTGCTGGGATAATCATGCAATCTGTTATTTTACACATAGAGCAAAAATAAAAAGGTTCTGTCCATTCTGCCCTGAATGTAGTCCTTCTTAATTTATCATGACAAAGCTTGAAATTACTTAAAGGCCAATAAATGGTTTGATGTACCCAAACATAGTTAAAATTAAAATAAAAATCTTAATTAATAGGATCTAAGTAAAAGCCGATTTCCTTGAGAAGTGATTATAATCACACACGGAAACTATTGTGACAACAAACAGACAGAGTAGCAACAACTTCAGTGTAGATCATGAACAACATATAATTTGGTATGTTGTTGTGTGGTGGTGAAAGGTATACTTTGAGCCTAAAAACTGTGTATAGATTATAATTCCAAAAGTCATGGTTGGTTGAACTTCATGCTTTGCGTGCAGATCCACCCTAGTAAGTACAATAACCCTTTACTTTAGTGTGAAGGTCAAAGGATATTTAAGGACGACAGAGGTTACATTCTGAAAATTAACCTTGTAAACAATGTCGCTACAAAAGTAAAGGTTTGGGGAAGTTCATACTTTGGATCCACTGGTTGTTAACGGCTTTGCGATTTTTCAAATTGATGGAATGTGCCATAGCAAAATAAACTCTTTTGCTTAACTTGTGCTATATAACATTAGATAACACATTAATGAAGCTGATTTTCACCCTAAAAGCCACCATGGTATGCTTGTATTACAAATAAACTTAGTTTATGCTTGTGAGTGTACAGTAGCACCACCGGTTCTCTACTGTAGTTCAGAATGTAAACAACTAGGTAAAACCCTCAATTTCAAAATACAGTTTTAGTTACAAGACCAGTTTCCTTTATACTTCATACTTTGTATGTGGATTCACATTATAGTAATTTCATTTCATTTTGTTTATTTCTGCCATAAAGTTACAATGATATACATATTATATATCATACATATTTATATAGCAATGGGGCAGCGGGACTAGAAATAAGAAAATAATAATAATTTAAGTCTTTAAATACAGTGCAGAATCCAACAAACGTTGCTCAATGTGCTTTACAGGTGATGACAAAAAGAAAGAAAGAAAGAAACAGACAAAAAATTTGAAAAAAAACATGAGTTTAAGATGATGCTTAATCTGATCAACTGAGTATAGAGACCTGTCTACTGGAAGTGAGTTCCACAAACAGGGGGGAGGGGGATGGGGGGCAGCACAATCAAAGCAGCAATCACTGAATGCTTTCAACCAAGACATAGGAACATTAAGATAGTTAAGGTAGTTCGAGCTAGATGGCCTATATTTAGTTTGTTGACGCAAGATATCACACATGAACTTGGCCGGGGTGTTAATTTTAATTTCACGGAAGGCCTAATGAAGATTTTAATATCAATGTGAATTATGTGAATGTCAAAAACTTCAAAAGTAAAGCTGGGATAAATTCTCCACCATAATAAGTACAAGGAAATTTTTTTTTTTTTTATTCTCTGGAGTCATTTGAGGTTACTAGATTGTAGAGTCTAAAAACCTTGTTAACTCTCCATTTAAAAAAATGGTATTTAGATCCGTCTTCGTGAGTAGAGGGAGCCTTTAGTTTTCTGTGGAGGTCATAGTCATTTGAGGTCACCAGAAGTCTGAAAAGTTTAAAACATGAAAACTCCATAAGCAAAACTTGCATGAACTGCATACTCAATATTTGGGTTTGTCTTGTTAAATTCTGTGGAGGTTAAATGTTGTTTGAGGTTAACCGAGTCGGAAAAAATACGTTACCCTACAAAATGTTGGATGAACTTGAATACTTTCAATTGGATCCACCTCAATGTATGCGAGTCTAAAGTCAAGTGATGTCAACGGAGTTCAAAAACATTTTGGACAGGATAACTTAAAGTTAGGCTGGGATAAACATCATACTTGTGGGTCCACATTAGTTCTTGGATAAACGAAACCCGATTTTGGTTTTTGTAGATGTCAAAGGATATTTTTGGTCAATAGAAATGGAAGTCTGGCAACTTTTTAAACATAACTGTAAAGTAAAGCTTTGCATGAACTTTATATAGGAATTTCGATCAACCACTTTGAGTACAAGACACCTATGTAAGTTGCTGTCAACAGAGCTCAACCTCTAAACATGATTGAATTGAATTGAATTTATTTGCTACATTCCATTATTTTACATTTTGAACAGTATAGGATAAATATAGATGGTATCAAATACAGTAAACAGTAAATAAAGAGTATTGAAATAATATATATGTGAGATGGAAGTAGAGGAACCAGAAATAGGTGGATACTTTTCTGGTCTGGTCCCTTTGTAACAAAGAAAGTGAAAACTACATCACCCACCCCACCATCCCCCCCCCCCCTCCCCCCAAAAAACAAACAATCAACAAGGTCAAAATCTTATGAAAAGAGAAAGAAAGAAACATAAGAGAAAAAAAACAGGAAGTACAACTAAGATAGATTGCTATGCAGTAGGTATTGTTTTAGTTTTTGCTTAAAAGTATTGAGTGTTGGAGAAATTTTAATGACATGATTAAGAGAATTCCAGAAGGGTACACCTGTGCTACGAATTTGAGAATTGTTAAGACTAGTTCTAGAGTAAGGATGGTGTAGCATATTCATCGAACGAGTGTTATAAGTGTGATAACTAGAATTGCAAGTATAAAAGTTATTAAAAGCTGGTGGAAGAAGACCATGATGAAATTTGTACATAAATATCCCTAGTTGGTACTTGTACAAATCATATAAAGTTAATGTATCGGAGTCTATAAAGAGAGGAGCAGTATGCGAGATGTAATTAGTCTGGTTTATATTGCGGAAAACACGTTTCTGTAACTTAAATAAACTGTTAAGTAGAGTTGACTGTGTATTGCCCCAGACGAGAAGACTATAGTTGAGATAGGGAAGCACAAGAGCATTATACAGGGTAAAAAGTAACTTCTTAGGTAAAAATTCTTTAGTCTATTGATCACACTATTGGATTTGGAAAGCTTCTTGCTGACCTCGGAGATGTGTTGTTTCCAAGTCAACTTATCATCAATGGTTATCCCTAAATATTTAGCATGAGGTAAAGCATCAACATTGTGAACAGGCCAAAAGAAATGCTTGATAGAACTTCATATGTGGTGTGTGGTTCTGCTTTCTTGTTACACGAACCTGCTCTGATGTAACATGGCAATTAATCACTAAGCCTCATGGCTTTCTTTTTCTAAAATAAATGTTAAAGTCCTGATAACATTTGTGCCCATTCAAATTGTATGTGGAAGTCCCTAAAAACATGTCATTGTATGCTGTCAGTAGACACTACATATATCAACCTCCTTTCCCCTTTCCCCACCCTAAATTATCCTCATAAAAAGTCTAGCCTCTGATAATGTTATAATTTGGGTCAAAGTCCTAAGTCTGCCCTCCCATTCCATCTCTGTTGGAATTATTCAAAAGGCTCTGGTGTTATCATTTGCAATATAACATTCAAATGTTATATCATTGTAACAAAGTGTCCATGTGTCAAGAGCTGCAATTACATCTTTCCTAATAACGTTTGATGTACTATGTACCAGTTAGCATTGCCTGCAGAATTTGACACATGGATTTGGAATTATAAAATTGCTTGTATTATACTTGAAACCCAAGCAGTTACATATCAAGTTTTGCTATTGCTTAGGGGAATACAAAATAAAATATGAATGCATTCTATATCTGCGTGTGCTACTTATGAAGCTCTCCAACTGTATTTGACTGGTTTATGTGTGGTGTACTTGTTTCATGAAATTGTATACAGAAATAGTCTGTAAAAACACAATAACGCAATGATAAACTGTCGTTGTTTTCATCACTTATGCGACCAAAAATGTGGGGAAACCCCACAAGGGCTTATGGATTACAACTTACATGTCGCGTGGCTTCGAATTCAACATTTTAACTCAAATTTGGAATCTTTTGAAATTAGAAAGTCATTTCAGATGGGAAAACCGTAGATTGCTATTGGCCGGGAATCGAAGCCCCGAACCTCCCAATTGCTAAGCCTCATTGCTTCAAATGCACTCGGCCACATCACCGGTATTTCCCTAGAAATGTCGTGGGATTTTCTGTCGTATGCCCCAAGAATATCTCCAAATTTGTGAAAAGGGCAGTATAATGCCAGTTTGGCTATTCCTGCATAGAGAGAACTTGGGCAGAAACTGATTGTTTAATTAAAACTACAAACGTACTGTCAATTCGTGACTCACTGTGATATAGGCACACATATCATGGAATAACTTCATAGGCTATATTTCACATGGAATATATTTTTGGAATTTGGTGATAACACGGGGACACCCATTTACCTTCAACATTTTTGGTTCCTTGCCGAAGGCCGAAGGAATCTATGTGATGCGCGGGTGCCTGTGTCTGTGTCTGTATGTGGCGTCCTAGCTTGTATGCACAGTATCCAAAGAAGGAAATATGTGATATATGTGAAACTTGGGATGTATGTTGTCATTGTAAGTAGATGATGCCGATTGTTTTTGGTAGGGCTATTTTGCATATTAATGAGTGGGTGGGGTTTAATGTAAAATTCTGAAAATGTCAATATCTTTTTAACCGCATACATGTCCGATGGTCATGTAACTACATAGTAAGTACATGTTCTTTGTAAAAAAAATTTACCTCAATAATATTCATGAGTGGATGGAGCTTAATGGGAAATCTTCAGAAACAGCTTGTTAAACACAATATCTCAGCAACCACAAGTTGAATCAATGTCATACTTAGGTAGATGCTCTATGATGAGTAGATTGTTCTCGGTTCCCATACCATAAACAATAATGGATGGGCTGGGCTGAACATAAAATTTGCATGCTGTTTGGTGATGTTGGTACAAAATAAGCACATTTACGTGACATTTCCATCTTTATATCATTAATATTCATCAAATTGCAATAAATGGCTTTAAATACAAGACAAGAACTAAATGTTCCATGGTTTTCGACCTTGATATATACTACGTATTTCCTCTTCTCTCCACACCTTCTCTTTTAGATGTTTCCTTTTATCAGTTCATGAACTCCGGGTCTGGTTTGAATGGTTCTGCTTTGATAGAATTAGTCCATCGGGGCAGGCTTCAAAAAGTGCTTAAAAAACGACTTTCGTTGCACATATTTAGTACCAAGGTTTGTTAGTTGGAAGTTGTAGAGGGATGTCCTGGGAACATTTTTCGCGATGTTGGATGATTGGAGAGGTGTTATTTTTCGAGTAAACAACAAACAAATGACGTCACTCTTATACGGTGTACGACAATTACAACAAAGCAGTTCCTTGTCACAGCAACATGAAAATGGCATTTAAATGCATTTGAACTTATTAGAACCAAGTTTTTTTTGTTGACAGGTATAGAGGAATGTCCTGAGGTTATCTTAGGAGTTGTTGGATGCTTGGAGAGATGTTATCGTGCGGGTAAACAACAAATTACCTCACTATGAAGTGTGGGCTAAATTAAATATCAGCAACGACTATTCACAGCAACATGATAACAGTTTTTAAATGTTACTAAACCTAATTAGAACCAAGGTTTGTTGGTTGGATGATGTGAAGAAATGTCCTAAGGATACTTGAAGAGTTGTTGGATGCTAAAAGAGGTAATACATTACGAGTAAACAATAAACATATGACGTCATAGTCCATCAGGGCTGGCTTAAAAAAAAACGAGTTTCGTTGCACATATCAAATACCAAAGTTTGTTGGTTGGAAGTTGTAAAGGGATGTCCTGGGAACATTTTTCGCCATGTTGGATGTTTGGAGAGGTGTTATTTTTCGAGTAAACAACAAACAAATGACGTCACTCTTATACAGTGTACGACAATAACAACAAAGCAGCTCCTTGTCACAGCAACATGAAAATGGCAGTTAAATGGTCTTGCACTTATTAGAACCAAGATGTTTTTGTTGACAGTTTTAGAGGGATATCTTGGGATTATCTTAGGAGTTGTTGGATGCTTGGAGAGATGTTATCTTGTCTGTAAACAACAAATGACCTCACTACGAAGTGTGGGCTAAATAAAAAATCAGCAAGGACTATTCACAGCAACATGATAATAGTTTTTCAATGTTACTAAACCTATTTAGAACCAAGGTTTGTTGGTTGGATGTTGTAAAGAAATGTCCTAAGAATACTTGAAGAGTTGTTGTATGCTAAAAGAGGTAATACTTTACGAGTAAACAATACACATATGACGTCACTGTTATAGGTTGGACGACAATTAAAACTCAGGAGTTCCTTGTAACAGCAATATGAAACAACATAATTTAAATGTTCTTGCACTTATTTAGAAACAGGATGTGTTGGTTGAAAGTTATGATATCAAAATGATATTTAAAGAGTTGTTTGGTGCTAGGAGAGGTGTTATTTTACGAGTAAACAATATACATAAGACGTCACTCTTATACGTTGTACGATAATGAAAATAGAGCAGTTTCTTGTCACAGCAAGATGATAACAAAATTTAAATGTTCTTGCACTAACAGTATTTAGAACCAGGTAGTGTTGATTGAAAGCTCTATAGGAACGTCTGAAGAACATTTAAACAGTTGTTGGGTGCTAAGAGAGGTGTTATGTAAAGAGTAAACAATAAACAAATAACGTCATTCTTATACGTTGTACTGTACGACAATTAAACAGAGCAGTTCCTTGTCACAGCAAGATGATAAAATAATTAAACACAGTATTAAGAACCAGGATATGTTGGCTGAAGTAATAGAGGAATGTCCGAAAAATATTTTAAGAGTTGTTGGATTCTTTAAGCAGTGTTATTTTTCGAAAACCACAAATTTATGTTGTGTTAGACATAATTTGAAAAAATGCATTTTTAAACACTGTCCGTCTCCTGAAGTCTGCCTCGAGACTCACCTTTAACGCAAATGTAGCTGGTCATAAACGCAGTGACCAGTCAAAAATATATATTTTTAGGTTTGGGAAAATTAGAGGTAGCACCTTCCCATGAGAGTAGGACAGGATGACTCTGAGATGGTGTGGACAACTTGAAAAGGCGTAATGCTCACACAAAAATAAATATAAGGAAAAATAGTAGGTTTACTATGCACATGACTCTTGTATTAAAACCAATGGGTTCACTTAAACTTAAAGGAAAATTTAAATGATATAAATGGGTAACTTACAGATCTTATCATATCTCGGCACATTTGACGTCGGTTTGCCAACTGTTGGCTGTAAATTTCGTTAGACTTTCAGCCCATCGTTCTCTTGTTATGCAGTACGTTATGCAGTAAACACGTACAAACGTTACATACACACATTCTTGTGCATATACATCACGCCGAGCCGAGCAGTTACTGTATCAGCTGACATATCACATGATACACAATAAGGATTTTGATTAGCTCTTTACTTAAAAATCGCTGCGGCGGGAGAAGTCCTAACAACGCAAAGCGGACTAAATGAGTCCGTCTTAAACTGATGTTTACTCTTATAATAACACTTCCCGAACCATCCAACATCGATAATTGTAATAAGCATATGAAAACACACCAGAATATATGGTCAAACCTTGGTACTAAATATGTGCAACGACAGTGAACGATATCGAGCCTGCCCCGATAGACTAAATCAATTCCCTACATTTTCCATTTTCCATTTTTTTTAATTAATGACAATCTTCATTTCAGTTCTGTTTGTTCCCCATTGACTGTCTCTGCTATTGCATGGTGCTTTGTTTCTGTCTTCATCTGAGGCTGCTTGATTTGATTCTACCCTGGTTATTATTTTTCTTCTTTGAAATGCTCTGTCCATCTTCGCCATGTCTCTTCTTTGCCATCATTCAGACTCAGGCTTATTTTTGATAGCTATGCTTTGTCTTGGTGGTTTGTTGTATAACTTCACCAAGTCTACACATTTCTCCTACAGTGTGCATGTTGGTCATGATTTGTTTTTGGCTATGTTTTTGCAGACAACCGAATTTTCTTTTCAGACAACCAAAGAGTAAGACCTAGACGTCCAAGGGACAAAAATTTTTCCTGTATTATCTGTGACTATTAATATGTCTTATTGATGGACTTGCTGCATAATGTATTGTACATGATCTATATCAGATGTTGTTATAGGTCCCAGACTGCTGCTCCAACATCATATTTTACATCTCACACTTAAATTTGTTGGTCTAAGTGTTTATTAGTTTTATCTGACTCATTCATCTTTGTATCTCGATGATAGTTCCCAGCAATCGCTTGCAATGTTATTAAAAGAAGAAATAAGAACATAGAACAATAGAAGCAACTGTACGATATATTTTTGATGCAGGGCAATGCTCTCATCTCGGTCTGAAGATCCAGGAACAGTTTCTCTGCCTTTGAGAAAGAGAACAGTCACTGATAGTTGATGCTTCTGGGAATATTGGTATCTGTATAGAATTCTGTAAAGAGTTGAAAAAGCAACCTCTTATGGTTATTTGACCCAATTGAGTATTATGGTGCTCAGATTTTTGAGTTAATTTTGATCCCTATATAGTCATTTCTCTGCTTGTGGTGCCAGCGCAAAGTAAAAGTACAAAAAAAGAAGGTTAAAATTTTCCAACTCTTAGTTTAAACCCTCTCAAATACCGAGTTTTAGGTTGAGAAATCACTTGATTCTTGCTTTGTAACCTTCCTTTGGTGTAAACGTCTTTCATGGTGTCTTGGTTTGATATATTTTAATCTTAGTTTTTGGTAGCTCTCAGGTCAAAGTGTTCTCCAAATAGCAAAGTGTTACGCTAATCAGTAAAGTGTAACTTTACCTTTTCCAATTTTACGTTGCCCAAACAGGTTTTCTACAACAACGTTAATGCCATGCACAGTGCATGGCAGAGATTTTCAATGTATTTTAAGTGACACTTGACTAGCTATTAGATGTATTGTAGTATGTGATTTTAGTATCAATATATGTATTAAACCATTTTTTTCAAAATCAATTCTAAGAGTTACTTCATATCCCTTAGTAGTTGTTTAATATGATAACATCTATACATCCTTAGTTGATACAATGATTTCCATGCTCTCTGAAAAAAAGCAATGCTCCAAATGAAATATTCTTCTTGGGAAATAATGTAGTTAGATATGTCTTTGTGGATAACAGCAACAGCTTGGCTGTTTGCAGCTTAATAATAACTATATTGACAGGTCAATACATGACACAGGCCAGGAATATGAATTCAAAATATTTACTGGCTAAATGAAAGTGAAGTTCACCATTTGCCAATAAAAGAAAAATGGCTTTTACATATTTCTGCCAGTATAGAAATTCAGAATATAAACACATGATAACTCTCCGTAAAAGCTGCAGCTGTAAATAAACTTTGTATGTAACAGAAACCTGTGTTGCTGTTTTTTATCAAATGCTATAAGCCTGTACAGTAACTGATATTTACTGTAATTCAGAAAAAAAGGCCCATGGGAATGCGATTTTAGCCAGTAGGTTTTTTAAGCACTTGTGTTTTTTTTTAGCAATTGGATAATATTGTGAAATTCTAGGCCTGAAAACCTGGTAATGAAGACATGCATGTACTGCAATCGCTTATTAATTTTGAGTGTGGAGGCGATTTATATTTGCGTAAAGTGACAGCAATCAACACACAGAAGAGTAACATTCTGAGCAATTTGGTATTACTGTATTCCATATTTTGAATCCATGCTCTTTTTATGTGGGAAAAGTTAAGGTAAAATGGAGGGCTTTTCAAAAAGCACTGTGTTGTAATATATACTTTTCATTTTCAATGCAGTGTGTTTACTCAAACGTTTTGAAAGTGTGTATATTTGACCCCGTCTCCCGTCCCCCTTCCCCCAAGTCCTATTATGCCAAGAATTTAAGAGGAAACAATTTCGTCTGTCAAATACTACTTGAGTCACTACTAAAAAGCCTTTAAGTTATTGCAGTGGGAAAACGGCCATGTGGTAAATGGCATGGTTTCAAGCAGTGTGCGTGTATGCACAGGAGCTTGTGCTAAGGAATTGATATGTATCTGGAAGATTTATTACGTGTTGGTACTTTGCTACTGTGACTGTTACACAGAGATATATTAGAAAGTCAGTTTCACACCCACACATCTCTCCTCTACCAGACATTTTCAGTGCAATTGTACTATGTTGCAACTGTTAAAGGATTTTTTTAGTGAAATTTGGGATCCAGTTCTTTCGGTCATATCATCTAACCCTTGCCCTGTGGTGAATTTTAATTTCTTTGATAGAGTGCTTGAAATGTTGACCCATCCTGCCGGAAATTTGAATCTAACACTGACTTACGTCAAGACGTGATGTCAGTGCGGCACATTGGTCAGATTCGATCCGATCTCACTCTAAGCTTGGCCTTGACACAATAAACAGGAATGTTTACAGGCTTCGCGTACGGCTGTGAATACAAAAAGATTGCACTCTAAGCTTGGCCTTGATAGAATACACAGGAAACTATACAGATTTAGCGTATGGCTGTGATTAAAAAAATCGCTCAAATAACAAATATCTGAACAACATATTATGGTGAACACCAATTTAGGGAATTTTGGAATGTTTTAACTCTTCAATAGATTGCTAACTTGCAATTTCACCGATAAATTTTCATCTAAATCGCTATTTTACTTTCAGAAATTTGAACTTTCCTTGCTAAAGTGTAGCTTGCAAATGATATCGTCCCTGCAGCCTCCGAAACGAAGTGCTGCGATGACATCACAGCGCTCATTGTTCTCCACTGTTCAAAATATATTAGATTAAATTGGCACTTATCCTGAATCGTAGGATGAAAAATTTTTGAACTAGGACTATGATGATGAAAAAATTATTGATTTTTTTCATATACCCAATAGATTGCCACTAAAAGATTCCTTTAAAAAATTTAAAAAAAACATATTGTAAGCAGTGTGGAGTTGCCCAAGGGTTACCGGTTGAGATTTGTTCTATTGAGTTCACTGTATGCATGGTGTAGAGTGAAGTACAATGTTATCTCATTAGTGGTTCATAGTTGTTAAGTTATTGCACACTGTTGTACTTGATTGATGGTTAAGAAATTGCTTTCAATGTTTCTGAACCTTTCATTGAATCAAGTCATGAAGAAACTCTATTTACTGAAGGGTTCCTATATGCATCGCTGATCCACGGCTTAAGCTGCAATGTGCATTGTAGTTTGTTGCCATTGTAACTCCTACATGACTAGTTAGCTATATTTTCTTCAAATGTATATATTTATGGAAGTATGATTATGTATGCATGTCTAAGTCAATTTAGGAGTCAGGTAGAAACCCCGACTAACTAAGGGTCACCACTTCTATCATTTTTAAAAGTTTTCCTCACTTTATCTTCACTGCAAGATAGTGTGCCAAATTCCCTTTTACTTCACAGTAAATATTCTTAGATAAAGCTGATCTATTACACATCTAACAGTTGTCCATTTGTCACCTGTGCTTCAAGTGAGAATTTGAAGAATTTTTGCTGGTTTTCTTTTTTTAAAAGTTGAACTCAAATGTGTTTTAATGACATGCATGGGCTGGAATTGCATGCTGGGGCTCTTAATGGTTCGCCTTTAGTTGACATGTGTCATGACAGCCAATGAAAGTATGTAAAGGTCGTCGGTGTTACAACCACGCTGTCGCTTTTTGAAAACTTTCAAAAATAAATTTCTAGGAGTTCGGTAAACTGAAGTAAAGAATACGGCATTCACTTATCTGAAAAAGTATATTTATTGCAATGTTCTATGCTAATGTATTGAACAATGTATTATTTCATGTAATGTTAGTTGATAATTGGTTTAAAAAGCTGCGTTACGTTGAATTTGCATCAATCCTGCTAGACCATTTTCTGTCCCTAAGATACCGAATTAAACATTCTTGAAACAATTTAGCTGTTTTGTACTCTAGTACTAAACTCACACAAAGAATGGTGAAACCAAAACAAAGAAAGAAAACTCAAGAGAAAAGTGTGCAAATGAGAATGAAAAAAAAAGATGTTAAATAACTAGCTATGAAAAGCAATCATCTGATTATAACCTCATCTTCTCTGTCATGTCAATGTTTTCAATAATAAGTCAAAATACTCTGACAGAGCAGCATGGGATACGTTTCATATCGATTTAGGTCTTGCCTCAGCTTAGGTAGGGATGGAGCGGTCAAATAGTGAAATATTTTGAATGGAAGTGTCACATAATGTTTTCATTGTTTCTGTTTTCATAATAAGTGTCGAAATAATAAACCATTGTTATTCAGGCAAATAGTAACTTTACTGTTTATAGTGCATTCCTGGAAAATGGTACATGATTTTCTAAGGTTAGTTTGGCTTAAAGAGTGAGTGCATTGAAATAATTAATTATCATTCAGGTGGAACCTCAAATGAACATATGACAAACTTGCTCAAGGAAATACCACAGGGTGCCTTTGATTGTAGTTGTTTCGGATGAGTAGGGGCTCCCTTAAAGTTTTGTTCATTATATTAAATTAAAGTATGGTATTTTCATCATGTATTTGGGGATGCACCAATCTTGCCAGACAGGCATTTACATAGGCAGACTCCATTTTGATATTTGGTAGACTGTTTAATATCACCTTTAGTATATAGCAGATTGACCTCAAATTCGTGCGTCTCACTTTTCCGAAACACTCCAAGATCATTAAATCAAGTGTGCTGAAGATCCATATTCCTCTGCATGTCAATATTAATCTTTAATTCCATAAAGGTCACTTTTGCAACACATTTCAACTTTGTCATGGACAAATTGTATAATTATAGTTTTAAATTGTCTTGGTTGTTGTCCTATTGCTGCAATATATTTGACCACTTGATCTTGGTGTAGTGGTTTCAGTAGCTCATATTCAAACTACATTCATAGATGTGAATCTATATATTACATAACAATATCAATGCCTATCATCACCACTGCAGTTCACTGGTGTAATTAAATGTCTTTTGGTAGAATTACATTGTGTTGCAAAATTAGAAAACTCACATTTTAAAGTTTTTCTCATTATCTCCCCCCCCCCCAACCCACATTTCCTCATCAGTTGACACTGTTCCACCAGTTATATCTGACTGTCCACCACAGCAGACTGTCACCGTTGAACTGGGACCAACGTCTGCACAAGTTGTATGGTTTCAACCCTCTGCAACTGATAATTCCGGAATAGCTACTCTGCAAACTCAGACACACAGTCCTGGAGATTCCTTCGTGATAGGACAAACAACTGTGATGTATATATTTGTGGATCCGGCCGGCAACACAGCAACCTGTGAATGTTGTGTACTTGTTCAGATAGGTATGTACTTAATCAGATGATTTAGATTGCTAACATGTTTTTTTTTTATTTTATTTTTTTAGATTCTTCCTAGTTTATAGTTTTTTGAGAAAATTTGCATTATTACTATTGTGTTTTTTGTTTTCACCGTTTTTCAACTGAAATATGCTGACAAGGGAATTTTGTATCGAAACTGCTAACTCTACAGGAAATGTATTGATTATAGTAAGTCAATACAAAATGAAGCAACTGAACAGTATTCACAATTTGGGTTAATGATCCAATGACTCCTTCAGCTTTCCTTTGCCCTGATGCTGGTACTAATGTGTATCACTACAGAGAAATGACGCCTTTAATATAATCTTCAGGTGCTATGCTTAACCAATGTTTTCAGATTGACCTGTGAATGCAAGCCTTATTATTTTGTTTATCTGTGCACCTCTTCACTTCACCAGTTTCTCTGGGTAATAATCGGATAATCAAACGTAGGTTATATTACAGCAGCTTATCATTTACTATCTGTAAACATTGAGGCAGACTTGGGATTTTTTCTGCCATTACCAAGTATGCTCATCTACATCTCAAAAGATTTTAATGATATTATCATTGTGACGGACAACAATGCTGAATTACTTTCATTTTCAGTCAGTTTACTGACAATTCTTGCTACGTACTTTTATGTCACAATTTGTATGTGAAACAATATTTAGCCTGTCTCTTACTTAGTCATAGGATTTATTTACATAGGCAAACTCCATTTTGATATGTGGTAGACTGTTAGACTGTCTCACTTTTCCAAAACTTTATCTTATATAACCTCATTTGTTAATGTAGACTTGTGTTGCAAAAATTACAAAACTCACATTTTAAATTTTCTTTTCTTTTTCTCTCCCCCCCCCCTACCTCATTCCCGATCAGTTGATACTGTTCCACCAGTAATTTCAGACTGTCCATCACAGCAGACTATCTCAGTTGATCTGGGAATAACTGTTGCACAAGTTGTATGGTTTCAACCTTCCGCAACTGACAATTCAGGAATAGCTACTCTGCAAACTAGGACACACAGTCCTGGAGATTCCTTCAGTTTAGGACAAACAACTGTGAGGTATATATTTGTGGATCCGGACAGCAACCCAGCCATCTGTGAATTCATTGTACTTGTTCAGACAGGTATGCACTTAATCACATGCTTTAGATTCTTCTAGTTTATGTTTTTCAAAACAATTTTGTTTTTTTTTCGCCGAATTTTTCAACTGAAAAGACTGACAAAGGGAGAAGAATTCTGTATCAAAACTGTGTACTCTACAGTTTATCTATTGAATATAGTAAGTAATACAGAATGAAGCAACCAAACAGTATTCACAAATTGGGGTAACGATCCAAAGACTCCTTCAGCTTCCCTTTGCCGGATGCTGGTCCTATTCTGTCTCACTACAGAGAAATGACTCCTTTTTTATAATCTTCTGGTTCTATGTTTTACCAATGTTTTCAGATTGACCTGTGAATGCAAGCCTTATTACTTTTGTTAATCTGTGCACCTCGCCACTTTACCAGTTTGTCTGGGTCTCTCTAACTGTGCATATCATCCACACTTAAGCTAGGGTACAGTCCTGTACTATGCACATTTTGCTGTTGCAATGTTCTACAAATTCACAATTCTCTACAAACGTGCACTTATGCACAATTTAACGTAGCAGAGCTGTCGTGCAGGTCAAACACACGTCAAAATTTTGCAACAAAATAGACAGCTAAGTTCTTAGTACCAGTGCATGCTATACATTTATTTTCAGGATTTAACTGTACTCTCTCTCTACAGGAAAGGCAATGATTTTAGTGCAGATGGGAATTAAAGCAACTGACTTCAATTGATTGATCCAATTTCTTTGCCGAAATGTTACAATATCATGTTTTACTAAAAGGTTTTGATCAGAGATCTGAAAAGTACCTTTAAAGTAGAAAAAAATTGTCAATAAGTCATGCTTTGTCTGGAGTAAGATCATATTAACATATGATACACCAGTTCATTACAAGCATCATGGTAGCATTGATACCTCAACATTGATACTAATCATGAAGGACATGCAGGCATACCAAAACATGGCACAAGCTTGCAAAAGCATTGATAACTCAAAAATCATACTGATCATTAAGGACATGCAAGCAAACCAAAACATGGAAATGTAAGTAAACCAGTACATGTATCAACATTGCAGTAACATTGATACCTCAAAAATAATGCTAGTATCACCAGTACATTGAACAACATTGCAGTAACATTGATACCTCAAAAATAATGCTAGTATAATAAGAGATGTAGGTACACCAGTACATGAAACAACTTTGCAGTAGCATATGACTACTGAAAGATGACACTAGTCTCCAAGAATAATTGGTTACACTAGTTTTTGTATCCATTCTCATTGTTTGTGGGAAATGTTAAGGTAAAAAAGGCGGGCTTTTCAGAATACATTTTGGTGTAATATATACGTTGTATTTTCAATGGGGTGGTTGTACTCAAAATATATTTGAAAGTGTGTATAGTTTGACCACCGCCTTCCCCCCCCCCCCAAGTCCTACTGTGCTAAGAATTTAAGAGGAAACAAATACCACTTGAATCACTACTGAAAGCGTTTAAGTTATTGCAGTGGGAAAATGTTCAATGTGGTAAATGACATCGTTTCAAGCAGTGTAGGTGTATATGCACAGGGGCTTGTGCTAAGGAATTGATATGTATCTGGGAGATTTATTACGTGTTGGTACTTTACTACTGTGACTGTTACACAGAGATTTATTAGAAAATCATGTCATATGTATCTTTAATGTCATAGTTACCACAGGTTTGTTTGCTAGATGTCTTTAGTATGAACCTATCTAGATGTATCTTTAATGTCACATGTCATATGTCAGATGTATCTTTAATTTCATAGTTACCACAGGTTTGTCTGCTAAATGTAGTTTGAGCCTATCTAGATGTATCTTAAATGTCAGATGCCATATGTCAGATGTATCTTTAATGTCATAGTAACCACAGGTTTGTCTGCTAGATGTCTTTAGTTTGAACCTATCTAAATGTATCTTAAATGTCGTAATGTCATAGTGTCAACAGGTTATCTGCTTAATGTCTTAAGTCTGAACCTTTCTAGATTTATTTAAAAATGTCATATGTCAGATGTCATGTCAGATGTATCTTTAATTTCATAGTAACAACAGGCTTGTATGCTAAATTTCTTCAGTCTGAACCCCATTTGACTTTAAACATAGGTAAATAATTTATCTAGTATCGCAAAGTCAAATACTATGCAGAATGGTCATGTTGCTACAAAAATGTGGAGATGCATAAATTATATTTGTGCACAGGACCGTATCAATTTCAGTATTTTATGAGAAATAACAATCCTAAGCCTCAAAACTGCTATAATAGAATCTAAGCAATCTGAACATTAAATTTATACCCAGAACATGGTTGTTAAAAATTTTACCATGTAAGTGCTTCATTATTCCTGGAAACAGATCATTGAGCAAAGTAGTCTCTCTTTTGTAAGATTTTTCTACAAGAGCAACCTGTTTCTTTCCCATTTGTTGTTTAGTTATCCTTGAGATGGGATTATATTACACTGTTTGCTTTGATATCCATGTCACATTATGTCTAAGTTGTATCAAACTGCAGAATTTATTTTCTGTCAGCATTATTCCCATTTCATAGATAAACAATTACACATTACAACAACAATTTTTTTTAAACTCAACTGCTATTGTGATGTCACTCACTCTTTCTCTTGACGTAGTAATCACAAGTAAGTTTCCTAGTGTACACTGATGAGAACAACACTTGTCACTTTCAATGCCTAGGAGAGTACCCAAATCAATTATGTAAAAGTGCAGAAAATAATTATGCTTATGGTGAAATAATTTATCTCAATTTAAATGTCTCATAAGGGTACATGAACCATTTTGACTTTTATCAAGAATGATAGGAAAGACAAACTACTGATAATGGAAGCAATTCTCCACTTTCATTGATTTATGAAAGATTTCAGCCTAAATAAAATGTGAAGTTTGTTCCATCTATAGAACAGGAGGTCCTGTTGGTATTGCATATTGGTGGAATAACTTAGTGAATTATCTATACATCTTTCTGTCTATTTGTCTGTCTGTCTATGAATGCTTGATACAAGGATATTTTTAAAGATATTTGCTGGTTGTCGCTCGGACAAGCAGATCTTACTTTTCGATTGTCCGAGCAGCAAATTTGGTTTTCAGAAAATATATATGTACCAACAAAGAATAACAAAGATATCATAGTAGAGAATGATTTCAAATGGTATTTTGTAACTTATCTCTGACAACATGTAATCTTTTTGATAAGTTCCTATTTATGTTCTTTCTTGTAACAGTTGGCAGAATATCTCAGAGTATTTTATTTCAGAGGACAGTAGACGGCCAGAGATTGACCAATGTACAAATGAATTCAGTGCAAAAATAGAGTTGGGTAGAACATCAACTGAAGGGCTTTATGTTGGACCATCTGCTATCGATAACTCTATTGCACTGATTTACGCAGACTCAAACGTGTCACGAATGTTATTTTATTTTAAAATCTAAATCAAATGTTGCATTCTGAGGTATATTGATACCATAATTTAGGTCTATATTAGTAGCTTTAAATGGAAGGTTCTGGTAATAAATAATAATAAAATCAAAAATCCCCTTACTTCATTAGTTATGGGCCTGAACCTTATGCAAATTAACAGGGAGGGTAGTTGTTGCCTGGGGCCATTGAAGCAGTCTCCTATGAAGGTTTTTGGGGGTTTCTAGAAATCTGTCAAATGGTCCGATCTGAAGCATATTTAATCCAGAAATTAGGCCTATAAGTATCTGTATGTACAAGGTTGTGCTAATATACTTTGTGTGAGCTTGAAAATGGTGGGGAGGGGAGGGGGTTAGAACTATTTTATTTATCAAATTCTTACCTGGCTGAACGGAGAAATCCCTTGACTGAATCATTTCCCCCACCTGATGGTCTAAGGTGGGAGGCCATGGCACCCAGTCCCTGTTCCCCTCCTTTTGTCAAAGCAACTGATCCTGACATACTACAGTGTTTTGTTTTACTGTGGTCTTGATGTCAAACCACTATGACAATTCTCCTTGTTTGATTTGAAGAGTGATTTGACAAGTCTAATCAGTCCTGTTTGTGGTAACCCCTAGCTTTATCTTCATCATTCTCTATATAGCTATTTCTCAGTACATATTACTGTGTACAGAGTCAATTACTTTTTCAAGTTGGGTGAAGTTCAGATATAGTCATTCTTACCACTAATTTTCTCCATTAAATTCAAAGAATTAGATTTTTTCATCTTCCATGTAGGAGTTCCTTTCAATTCCAGCTTGTTTCTTTCTTAGCCTTGTCCATTTCACCCTTGATTCAATCAGTGACCCCATGACTCAGTGCTTTGTCTATGATCAACAATACAGTTTTGGCTCTCAAATTCCTGAACTGGTTTAGGTTCCTTTATCTTGCATTTCAGTTTGTCAGTATTTCCTTTTCTCTCAAGACCTTCTTTGATAGATGTTGACGTTCATCAGTTCATGAACTCCAAGTCTGCTTTGAATAGTTCTGCTTTGATAGCATCAATTTTCCAGTCATTTTCCAATCTTTCAGTTGTTTAATGACAATCTTTCTTTCAGTTCTGTTTTGTTCCCCAATTCAGTTTTTACTATTGCATGGTACTTTGTTTCTGTCTTCATCCGGGGAGCCTGGCTTGATTCTACCATGGTTATTACTGTACTTCTTTGAAATGCTCTGTCCATCTTTGCAATGTCTCTCCTTTGTCATCATTTAGAGTCAAATTTATCTTTGATAGCCATGCTTTGTCTTGGCGGCTTTTTGCATAAGGTCACTAAGTCTACACATCCATCCTACAGTGTGCATGTTGGTCATTCTTTGTTGTTTGACTACATTTCTTCCCGCAACCAAAGAGTAAGATGTGGATGTCTGAGTAGGAGTCAGGTAGAAACCCCGACTAACTAAGGGTCACCACTTCTATCATTTTTAAAAGTTTTCCTCACTTTATCTTCACTGCAAGATAATGTGCCAAATTCCCTTTGACTTCACAGCAAATATTCTTAGATAAAGCTGATTTATTACACATCTAACAGTTGTCCATATGTCACCTGTGCTTCAAGTGAGAATTTGAAGAATGTTTGCTGGTTTTCTTTTTTTAAAAGTTGAACTCAAATGTGTTTTAATGACATGCATGGGCTGGAATTGCATGCTGAGGCTCTTAATGATTCGCCTTTAGTTGACATGTGTCATGACAGCCAATGAAAGTATGTAAAGGTCGTCGGTGTTACAACCAAGCTGTCAATTTTTGAAAACTTTCAAAAATAAATTTCTAGGAGTTCGGTAAACTGAAGTAAAGGATACGGCATTCACTTATCTGAAAAAGTATATTTATTGCAATGTTCTATGCTAATGTATTGAACAATGTATTATTTCATGTAATGTTAGTTGATAATTGGTCTAAAAAGCTGCGTTACGTTGAATTTGCATCAATCCTGCTAGACCACTTTCTGTCCTTTAGATATCGAATTTAACATTCTTGAAACAATTTAGTTTTTTTTTTACTCTAGTTGACTCAATTCACACAAAGAATGGTGAAACCAAAACAAAGAAAGAAAACTCTAGAGCAAAATGTGCAATTGAGAATGGAAGAAAAAGATGTTAAATAACTAGCTATGAAAAGTAATCATCTGATTATAACCTCATCCTCTCTGTTTTGTCAATGTTTTCAATAAGAAGTCAAAATACTCTGACAGAACAGCATAGGATAGGTTTCATATCGATTTGGGTCTTGCCTCAGCTTAGGTAGAGATCGAGCGGTCAAGTAGTGAAATATTTTGAATGGAAGTGTCACATAATGTTTTCATTGTTTCTGTTTTCATAATAAGTGTCGAAATAATAAACCATTGTTTTTCAGGCAAATAGTACCTTTACTCTTTAAAGTGCATTCCTGTAAAATGGTACATTATTTTCTAAGGTTAGTTTGGCTTAAAGAGTGAGTGCATTGAAATAATTAATTATCATTCAGGTGGAACCTCAAATGAAAATATGACAAACTTGCTCAAGGAAATACCACAGGGTGCCTTTGATTGTAGTTGTTTCAGACGAGTAGGGGCTCCCTTAAAGTTTGTGCATTATATGAGATTAAAGTATGGTATTTTCATCATGTAGATGGGGATGCACCAATCTTGCCAGACAGGCATTTGCATAGGCAGACTCCATTTTGATATTTGGTAGACTGTTTAATATCACCTTTAGTATATAGCAGATTGACCTCAAATTCGTGCGTCTCACTTTTCCGAAACACTCCAAGATCATTAAATCAAGTGTGCTGAAGATCCATATTCCTCTGCATGTCAATATTAATCTTTAATTCCATAAAGGTCACTTTTGCAACACATTTCAACTTTGCCATTGACAAATTGTATAATTATAGTCTTGGTTGTTGTCCTATTGCTGCAATATATTTGACCACTTGATCTTGGTGTAGTGGTTTCAGTAGCTCATATTCAAACTACATTCATAGATGTGAATCTATATATTA
>JAIPMN010035205.1:0-15134 GCA_020650975.1 Apostichopus californicus
TGGCGCCCCCCCCCCCAGCACCCCCGGTTCCTACGCCCTTGTCTCCCACAGTCTGTTTTTTAGAGACTTTTGGTTTGTAATTTATCAATGCTACCTTTATAAGTCTTAATGAAGCCTTCCGTTATGTATGGTCATGTTTAATTTCAAACAAAGAAATCGTGTTTTCCTTTGAACACTTTCTGTTTGCGTATTGTTTATTTATTCTACAAAAAAATTGTCTGGGCGCCGACGAAATGTCCAACATGAAAACAATCAGTAATACCTCATTATATTTATAACCTTCATTGGGTGAAGAAACTGAAAACTGGTTGATATAATTTGATTTTAAACTTGTTTTTCAGTAAAATAATTGCAATTTGAGATCGATAGCAAAATTGTAGCTCGAAGATTTTCTTTACATTCCGGATCATCTTAATATCGTATCCGGGGTTCTATATCTCTCACGACGGTGATTATTTTCTGATGACAACTGTCACAGATTCCTGCACCAGGCTATAAATACCTAAACAACAGGAAGTTTGTAGTAAGTCAATTTAAGTCTTCGGTACCTTACGACATACAAATTTGCTCCAAAATTCTCTAGGCCATTTTACGAAGATGATTTCAACTACAGCACTGCTTGTTTACGCAAATGACATTTGCGGTAAGGAACAAGGTTTCGGGAAAATACCTTCAAGAGTTTCTTGAGGGTAAATCATGTCTAAAATGCTCAGAAACACGTTAAAGCGAAATGATGTTGTTTGGTTTTCAAAATGAAGTAAAATACAATAAAAAAAATTTGAAACGTTCTATAGCGTTTGGCTTGAACAACAATTAAAGTTTATCCGTGAGTAGCCAAACTTAACATAAAGGGAAAATATCATTAGGTAATACAATTGAGAGCGGTGTTTTACCTATATGCGATCGCTACGAACATACAAACAACTGTTTTCATTAGAAACATATTATGCATATCCATTTGCAAATTATTAGATTTCATTTTTGGCGGATGCAAATAGTATTGATACACTATGAATATTATACATGATGCAAGGAGCTTTTGATCTTACATTTTTTTATTTGACAAAGGCAAAAACTTAAGAAATTAAAAGGTATTGTTATACTCCCGCTTTATATGCGGACAACCCTAACCACTAGGCTATATTGACGTGATCAAGGGCGTAGGAACCGGGGGCTGGGGGCGCCAGCCCCCCAGTGAAAAATATTTCTGCCCTTGGTGCTCAGAACATTTTGGCAGAAAAAAATCTCATTTGGAGCACCAAATTGCATCTAAGGCCAGGTGAAAATGCAAAATTATTTACAAAATGGAGTGGGTGTTGAAGTGTGCTATATTGCACCAAATTGCATCTGAGGCCACCTGGAAATGCCCCCTCCCCTTAGACCCCTCCCGCAGGCCGGCCATCAGTCTTCAGCCCCCCCCCCCAACTCAAAAGTACCTTCCTACGCCACTGGTGGGAGACATAGAAATGTTGAGATGTTATCTACTAACTGGTGATTGGTCAAAAATATCCACATCTCTCAAAATATAAACATTATAATTAGCACATTGCTCCAAAAGAACCAATCACAAGTAATGTCAAAAATTTCCCAAGTTATCTCCGCCTATAGCCTACATGCGTATACCGTCTAGACATTGACACCTGTATTCTAACATCTCATTGTACTGGAAGGATTAGGTCATCTAAAAAAGGGGGAAAAAACGGTGCTTGGTCAAAATATGCACACCCCTCAAAATATATATATATTATAATTAGCACATTGCTCCAAAAGAGCCAATCACAAGTAAAGCCAAGAATTTCCCAGTAATCTCCGCCTACATGCGCACTGTCTAGACATGCACACCTGTGTCCTAACATCCCATTGTACTGGAAGAATTAAATGTGGGTCATCTACAAAAAATAAAAAAAACAGGTCAACTTTCTCTTTATACTATAGCGTGAGAACAGACCAGTAAAACACGTTCCATGGGATGTAGTACAATCTGAGGACAATCTTTATATAGCAGCTGCTATAAGGGACTAAGGTTACATCATTCATTAAATATACACCTTACTATGACATTATCCCTGTTGAGCCAATTTCCGTCCTTCTTTCTTCTTCTCCCTTTCCTGTTTTGGTGGCTTTTGACAACGGGCCTTGTATACAAATCGCAAATACCATTTTACAGTGTAAGATCAACGACATTATCGCTTCCAAAGGAAGTTGGTCCCCATTCTCCGATTGGATAACAAAAACTTTATCTGTAAAAATGCATTGTACTGTGTATATGTTTTAACTGAAGTTGAAAATAAAGTAAACCAGCGACCTCATTCAAATTGACAAAACAGTAACATAACTATCCTATTTCTCCCTCTGTGGATTATAATTTATACAATTTTAATAGCACGTTTCGACCTTATTTAATTATACCGTTTCGATTTAAAAAAGAAGAAGAAGAAGAAGGTGTCTAAAGGGAGCAAAGACAGATTATTTTCATTAAGTGAACAACGGCTTATATATATTTTATATACAACATGAGAAAATGAAATACATTATAATAACACGTGCACAGCTCTATTATTCTTTCATTACTTGTACCTAAAATCAACAAGAGCTGACAAAGCTCCCCTCGTTCTATTGATTGCCGGGATTGCCTGAAGGATAAATGCGAGAGTAATTTAACTACTGCATGTGCAAGAACTTGAGTCACTCTATATAGTCCATGGGGAAGATGTATATTTTCTCTCTCGTCTAGACAAAACGTTCAAAGAGAAGTAAGAAGAAGAAGATGAAAAGAATGCATTAGAATCAACGGACAATGACATTACGATGTGTCGAGATACTTCTGAAGAAAGTAACACGCAACAAGAAACTTTCATGGCTTGGAATCTGCAACAAAGGTCGGTAGAAGTCAACGCTCCTTGGCAGAGCTGGAGTCGGCGCCTGGTTGGAGACGGATCAGTATTTTGGCAAAGGCTTTAGAAAAAGACATGCAGACAACTTAATAAACAGGATGTCATTCTTTTAATCTTAAATTAAGACATTCGTTAATGGAATCAATTCAAGCGAATAGTGATTGGATGTTCTTTTAAAAGTCAGTTTGATTATATTCTCTTGGCATGAATACCAATCAGCTTGACGTGCCTATCTCAGTCATGCTCATCGCATTCCGGATGTCATTATTACAAGATGATAATTTCCATTTAAACCATGGATTCGACTAGACCTATATAATCCGAAATTTATCGAACGCCGTTTAATCATAGGCATTATATATCGCGATTTACCAGCAGCGGTCTATATCGGTAAAAACGAAATGACAAACGTTATTAAACAGGACATTAACTGAAGGTATGTTATATATATATACGTATCTCAAAGGGAACATCAGAGACTTGTCACAGTTTGAGGTAACATTCATGTTACTTAGCGTGTCGTACCTCCTGCACGGATCGAGGTATCGAGTGACGCAAAATCAACGGATATGATTTATACCACAATTGGAGTTGTTGAAGTGATAGTTACATAAACTTATCAACCGGCCCTGTCGGCATATCGCTCTCTTTCTCTCTAAAAACATCGCTGGAAAAAAGTGCAGGCATTTCAAAAAGGCCATACTTGCTGTGGATAGAAAAAAACTTTACAAAAAACAAAAAGTATGAAATTATCTGAAATATCCTTCCTCGTAAGACTAATCCATCAAAAGTTCCTACAGTTTCTTTTTCTTGTTTTTAAATCACAAAAGCACGCATCTCTAAAAGCGCTATAGGTTTACTACAAGGGAAATGTGGACACATTTATTATGGTTGGTTGACAACTGTTAGGATGTATGGGGTCTAAACATACCTCCCGGTGACCCATTATCGTATCTACACTTGATTGAAATCAGCTGACTCTGATACTAACGATCGAGAGGTGAGAGCGACTGTCGTTTGGAGTAATCATAAATATTTATCTTCCATCGACGCAGGGAACAAAATCTATCAGCGTTACTTATCAACGGATTTGCTAGCGTTGCATTCTTTCAAAAGTCATGCTTATGAATGTGATGTTCACCATATACATGCACTGATGACGAGAGGGTATTGATTGTGCAGAGTATGCCGATGATAAAGGAAGAGTGAAAAATCCACTCTAGGTATCTATAGGAGTTGATGAAAACATTATTTTGTTATTGTATCATTTTATAGGAAGACAGTTTGTGATTTGGATTTAAATCATAAATATGGCGGTATTCATTTTATGTGACTATTTATTCAAACGGATCAAAATGTAGAGCGAATTTAAGTAAACAAGATTTTTCAAAGTTTTCGGAACTTTTTCGTATTCAGCTTCATGAAAGATTGAAAAACAAGTTTCATTTCGTATTTCCATATTTTTGTGTGCCGTTTTGGAAGACATCGTGTATATTTTAACAATCTATTTTACGCTGACCGATACAGTTTCGAATAAGAACGGGTGTCTTTCATGCACCGAGCGTAAAAGTCCAACGTTTAAAAAATGGCTTTTCGAAAGTACCGACCACCATTGCGGATTGTGATATTTTGTCTCATATACTTCGAGGGCATCGGTGCTCCTCGACCTCAACTTCCTCTCCGTCCAGTTTTAAAGGCATCATCGGATGTTCCACCAAGTCTTCCTATCATCGAAGGTACCCTGAATCGTAACGAGTTACCGAAACGGAAAGATCTTAACGAAACCGCACTCCGTCTACAACTTGGCGATGAATTTGACGAGAGGTGGTCGTCAATATCTCAACCGAGCAGTGAGGAATCTGAGGCGCAAACTGTACTCCCGAGTCAAATGAGCCAATGGATTGAAGACGAAATCGCAAACCTGACCATCGATTACGGCTCGGAATTCCCGGATGCAATAACGACGATGTCCAATTGGCTGACGGATCGGGTAACCTGTCCGGTGGCACACGAGTGGGTGGATATCGGCCCTCTATTTTGGCCGAGGTACGTGAAACATGGACAATGCGTTAAAAAGGATTGCAGTTGGCCGAGTGGGATGGGATGTTTTCCGAGCGATTATACTATGGTTACTCTGCTAAGATGGCATTGCCAAGCACAGACGGTAAGCAAGAAAAAGAAAAAAGGCAGCAAGAAATCTAAAACCAAAAAGAAGCCCAAGACTAGGAAGGTTTGTGAATGGCTCAATGTCCCTTATTCTGTGATGATTGCGTGTTCTTGCAATTGTTTAAGGAGTTAAAAAAAAACAAGCGATATTCCGTAGTGAAAAGGTTTAGTGGTGTTGTTTTTTTTTTGCGTGAGGTACTTAAAATCACAGGTTTCAGTTGTTGGCACTTAGATTATATTAGTCACGGTACTCAACGAGATCTAATTTAAAAAGAAATATATTGTAACTGTGATAAGTTAGATCACCCAAACGGCGAAAATAGGTACAGAAATATTTAACGAAGCTTTGTTAATGTCTAAAAATTTAATTATTGAAAGAAAAATAATCGGCTAGATTTCTTTACAGTTTTAGAGATTCGAACCACTCTCTACGTCAATGTGTAAAGCGTATAAGTTTTATTGGTGTATTATCTATTGAAACTTTGCGTTAAGTGGTGTTAATTATAGCATACAGTGTTTTTATAAAAAAAATCAAATGTACAATTTATGCTTGATTTTCCTAAATTGCTGTATGCATTGCATTTCTTAATCGTAAGTTATTTTGACAATATCTAGCTTAAGAAAAAAAAGCATCTAAGTGTATCATTACTTGTTCCGTGCTTTTGGATTTACGTTGATAGAGGAAAACAGAAAATAATACTGAGTGCATGCAGGTAGAGGAACATTAAGTAGGCCCAATAGTAAATTCAATTTCTCAGTAAGGTTGGTCTAAAGAAAAATATTTGTTCTTACATTTAATGTAATATTGGAGAGGGATTATTAATAATGGTTGGTAGGAATGTTCGGAGACAACTGAACGAATGCATATGAATCGAATGCACCAGCCGTTTGATCCAAATTGTTTGAAGCAATTCACCCATTCCACAAAAGTGATTGCAGAGGGAAGGTAAAATCGAAGAATGTGAATCATGTGAAGTTACTATATCCATCAGTCTACTTCTTAATACTTCTTTGTGTCCTTATAAACAATATTTATCTTTTCTAATATACAAATAATGAATGGTTATGAGTGCAATAGTGCAAA
The DNA here is from genome assembly GCA_020650975.1 of Apostichopus californicus. Lineage (NCBI taxonomy): Eukaryota > Metazoa > Echinodermata > Holothuroidea > Aspidochirotida > Stichopodidae > Apostichopus > Apostichopus californicus. Next base: position 6,145 of record JAIPMN010035205.1, read on the forward strand.
TATTTCATGAGTTGAAAGATGGAATGTTCCATTCAACGAGGCGCAGCCGAGTTGAATGAAACAAATTACATCTTTCAACGAATGAAATATTTGCACTATTGCACGAATGGAAACCATTCATTATTTGTTTTATACAACACCTTCAAATTTGGATGTAATTGGATGTAAAATGCACTCATGCAACAGATTGTTTTGAACAGACAGGTTTCTCTGCTCTCTTACCATTGAAAAAAGTGCTATCAAAAAAGTATAACCCATGGTTCTATTTCATAGAGTGCAATAGAGCGGATTTTGCATGCAATCGACGAGCAATTGACCAATCAAATGGCCGGAATATAATTAGGTGTTGTATAATAAAGTATAATCTATAACGAACGATGTTTGGATTTATTACAAAAACGGCATCAACGTGCACAGAAAACGCAATGACTTTAAGACATAACATATAGTTTAATACTTCTGAAGTCATCACTGAACTCATATCACTCACGCCAACCAAAACAAAGCTAATTAATTTGAGGTTTGAGATTGATAGATAAATTCATTTATAGCATCTGTCCCTTACCTTATGCCTCTCAGGAGCAGAGGTTATCCCTATGTTATAAACCACAAACAAAATTGTTTATTTGTATATATAACAAATGTAGCGGACTGAAAATTTCAAAAGGTATGCAGCTTTGACTCCTTCACTTCATATTTCAGATACCACATCAGAGCCAGCTCTCTTGACATTAGTTATGCATGTTTGACAACGTAGTATGGTTTTTTGTAAATTGTTTATTTAATGTCATGTTGGGGAGGCAGTGATTGAAATTCTTCGAGATAAAATTCATTAGATTTTTCAATTGGTGTAATATTTATTTCTGATATAGCGAATTATTTGATTGGGTGACTTTAGGCACAAAATTAAATGTAATATGTTGTAGACCTTATATATGAAAGCAAAAAGGCTTTCTTGACCCCATATAACATGTTTTAAGATGTAAAACTACAAATATAAAATATTCAGTTGTGACATCATAAACATTTCACCGATATTATTAAATTAAAGTTCGTAAACTATTCAATCTTTAACTTTTGATTTAAACTGCTTCGTCAACATTTTTTTGTACTTTGACAAGACAAAAGTACGATTGTTACGATTTTTTTGGGTGTCGTGCATGGAGTCTGGCCATTTAGATGCTAAAGCAGTTTCTTTATCCATTATTGACCGACATATTTTGCAATGTGCAATACGTGGGATATATGTAACATTTAATGTTTAATGTGTTTTTAATTTTCTTCGCGACAGTTTCAGTCTGAATTTTAAATTGAAAAAATTGAACCTTAGCTCATGAAGATGTCAAGTAGCTAAGTTTTCTTTATCAATTGAAAAGATCAATAGGTTGTCTATATTCTAACTTAAGAGTACAGTTCCCTCGATAAGCTGTAAAAGGAGGGCGAATACTAAAGCATGAGACCTCCTCGAAGCAAGTTGATAATTATCATATTTGTTGGAAACGTCAGCTCGCCGAAAAAACTGCTAGTCTGTCAGACAGGTTCTGTTCTCTGTATGAGAGGCATCTGTCGAAGGAAGACTTCGTTGGAATTCTAATCATGTCATTTTCAGACCAGTGATTAATAACTCGTGTGCCGACTTGCAGCATTCCTATGCACTGCAGTTTCGCCGTCATTAAAAGACACATCAGTTCTAATTGCGTTTTCATTTCTAAAACAGTGTCATGAAAAAATACAAAAATACGACTTGTGGCAAGCATGCGCCATTTTGTTGATGTTCTTATGTTGCTATGAATTATTTTGTTATATATCAAAGAGTATTAAAATGGAACCTGAGCGTTTTAATTATACTGACGTAATCGCTGCAGACTTTATAAATGTAGAGTTGCTAGTAAATGAAAAATAAAACGAGTTTAGAACCGACTTATATACCACCTGAAAGAGATCGAGGGCGAGAGAGAGAAGGGGGGGGGGGGGGAATGTGTATGAGAGGTGGAGGGGGGACTAGAATATTCGTATAACATGGTTAGTTTATACCTTCAACACTCCACTGCCACAGTGGACTATTAAAAAGGACTGATCGAAATTATTATAGTTTTCGTCAGGGATCGACAAGAAAGTTTCACAAGTTTACCGCTTACTTTGTTTAGTGGAATTCGCTGTCACATAATAGTTATTTCGTTTGATACTTTTGGTTTCAGATTTGGCTTTTTCGGCTTTACTCGAGGGTAGGAGGGAGCTATGGACTCCGTTACCACTCCTACCCCTCCTCTTTGGGTTGGGTTTATACGTACAACCCACCACTTGGCTTACAAGTTATTGATATCATTTTCCATTTTACTCTACGTATACAACAACTATTTGGGCAAAGCTATCCTGAACCGGCTTACCGAAAATAAGCTATGAGCCTAACAGATCTTCACTAGAGCACAGGCGTCAGCGTCAAGAATTCGTATGCCAGGGAGCGGGGACGATTTGCGCACCAAATTTTAATACGTCCCGGATAACCTATACTACATAAAGGTTGTCTTGCTGAATAACTTTGTTTGATATATTTAACTTTCCCTGGTGACCTGAGGAGCCTGGCTTTTTTATCCATCGTGACTATGTTACATTGAGTTGAATTTCTTCAGGATGACTTACTTCCTTACTTCGAACGAAACAGTTGAAGTTAGACCGTAAAACCTTCACACAGAAAGCATCTTCATCCTGTGGCATGTAGGGCACGGTCATATCTCTCGAGAAGAAGAAAAAGCGAGAAACAAGTTTTCCCCTGATCTTCTGTTTGACATCAGTAATTACCTTCCTAACCCAATGGCGTAGCGATAAACTTCTTTTTCAGGGGGCCCAATGTTTGACATCAGTAGTTACTTTCCTAACCCAATGGCGTAGCGATATGCTTCTTGTTTAGGGGGCCCAATTCTTGTCTACGGGGAAAGCAGAGTACTGCTCGAACCCATTTTCTTAACAGAAAAAAATCCATGACTGATTCTATATTCATACAGAAAAGTTAGTTACATATATTATAGAGGCTTTATTCCCCATGGAAACCGTTATTTTGGTCCAATCCTAAAATATGAATGTGTTACTAACGTGAAGAGGGAGTACATCTATTTGACAATAACGTTTAACAAAATCAATATTTTGTGAATGGGAGGAATTTGATTTCTGTTTTGAGCAAAAAGAAAGAAAGAAACCTTCAAATTAACATGAATTCTGTTCTTAGCTAAACGTTTTATGGTGCTTTCAAATATATTTGCTCAATATAACATCTTTGTATTCTATGCATCTGTTCAATACATTTGGCCATCTTCAAACACACATTGTCATCTCAGCATTCTCATCTCTATGTTTGTCTCTCCGTAAGGTTCATAATTAGCACCTTTGGTCCGAAGAGCAAAGACATTTACTCTTCTTTTGCAAATTAATTATCTTCGTCGTTTCATGACATCTCGACCTCGCATAACTAAACTTATATTGGATGTTCGTATGAACCATGTGAACTACTTCTTCCCGCCAAATAAGGGGAAAGGCGCAGACGATTACAACTTCTACACTGAACCTATTATTATGCGCCCAAAGCATCATGGGCTCAACACAGATTACATCATATGATAATTGTTGACGGGATGACGATTGATTGATGTATTTTATGGTCTCATTCATCTTTTGAACAGTGGTTTTAAGCATCTGTTGTAAACCGGCTAAAGCCTTCTAATGTAATGTATCATCAGTAAATCTGTGTTCAAGTGTATATGTGTGTGAGAGACGCTATAATTAATTACCGGTATATATGGCTAGGCCGTTAAAGTTACATGCCCACTAGTATGACGCCTAGAACATGTAATATATTTACATAGACAACATTCTTATCTACAACAGGTTCCTCTCATTTTGAGCATGCTCCATAAATTTATTACTGATAAACCTGTTATAGCATATGACAGTGTCCTCTCTTGAAACAAACAAGGCTACAGTATTCATGAAACCAAGCACGCTGAGTTCAGAATCTCTCGTTCTTCATTCCCAAGGACATTTCAATTAAATTAAATATCAATTAAATAAAAAGAATTTAAAGCACTAGGCTGTATTTGAACCGTAAAATATCCTGCTGTTCAACTACATCCACGGTTGACCTATTTAGTAAATGTTGTCTTGTTGCATTAATATCAGTCATAACAGATGGAAAAAGAGGGAAACAAAGGTGCCTTTTATTTTAGCCTTTGAACCATTTATTTTTGGCCGAGAAATAATACAATAAACAGACAAACGCGATAAGCTGCTTTAAGACGAGTGGATTGCATTATTCTTGTGGTGACGCAACGATACAGGTGGTATTGGGAGATCCAACCAGCGTGGGTCATGCTTGACTGTACCATTCACTCAGCAGGAGTTGAGATATGGAACGCCAAACGGAAACACCAGGTATGTTAATGTGAGTTACCGATATGTGGCTGATGTAAGCATACATGAAGCAGCTGTAAGACGACATAGATAAGCTTTTCATCAAAAAAATTATGACTTTCAAAAAGTGATAACCTTTTCAAAGCATCTTTCTACATTCGGTGAACCTTTCGACGCGCATGCGTTATACTGAAAAGGCTCACCAATTAATTATGATGGTTTTCCAAAAGATGCAGTGTACCATATTTCGTGTAAACGGAAATGTATCGTGTGCTATCGTGTTTCATGCAGTAAGCTGGGGCATACATAAGTTCATCATTTACATATACGATCCGTCGTTTCGTTACCGAGCGAGCTTGTCAAAGGATATACCGTTAGCAGACAGTATGTGTATGACATATATTATAGGGAGAGTCGACTGCGACACTTAAAAGGAAATTTCAATTGTCAAAAGTGCAAATATGAAATTTTTTAGGGAAATCGTTTGGCATTTAAGACGGAAATGTAAATTATCTATGTGTTTCTAATAGATTAATTATAAAGAAAAATGCAACACTGAGTGCACAGTCCAGCTGAGACATGCAGATTCGGCTTACTGTCAAGGTTTAACATGAATGTTCTTATTATAACACTAATATAACACTAATATATTTAACTAAATTGAGAGTTGAATTGACTCGGTTGAACATTTTCGCCAATTTATTTTGTGGGGAGGGGAAGATCTCAAGGAGGGTAATCTTCCAGGCTCCCTCACCCAGGACACAACCACCATTTTTTTTGTACTGGGAAAGATGCTTAGAATTTATGTCGTCCTGTGAGTAAGACTAAGCGGAAAAGTGGTTTCTCCCTCTTGAGGAAGTTTGGTAAAATGGAGGATGCTTAGATGGAAAACTTCTTCTGTATATATACATAATACCATGATACATGTTCTGTACACTGGGATGTTTTGCATTATTCTACGGTCTGCCATTGGGGGAGGGATGGAGGGGTGTGCTGCCCCCAGATGTTATTATAGGGTGGGGAGGGGCTAAAACTTCCCGAGATGCTTACGTGGTTCTGCCCCTGGATGCAGATTACGGAACCATACAGTAAAATACTTTACGATTCCGGGCTCTATATAATTATTAAGCTTTATACAACTTCCGGTACAAGATCAGAATATAACCATGTATCTTGGAACAGATATCATATAACAACACACCGTATGAAATGCCACCGTGATGCGAAGAGACACATAGAAAACTCGGGTTTTTAACCCCTTGTAGTTGGTCATTAAGTGACTCAAACATCAACCATTCATTTGAAGATAGCAAACGGAAGATAGAACATGAATATTTTGGGGGTTCAAAGTGGATCTATCGACCGAGAAACTATGTTATATGTTTGTCTTTGTTTATCAACTTGGAGGGGTGCATACGGATATCGTGCGGTCTAGGTGCCCGTCAATTATGCAATTACGTCTGTTACATTGTTATCCTTCACAAAAGAAAAATCCTACCTTACCACACTCACGATCAACTGTGACAGCAAATTAAGAATTGGTGGTTTCTCTGTAGGTACAACGAACATACATGTTGATGCCAATTTAATTATTGAAGAACTAAGCACCTTTGGAACTATAGTCGTCTGGCGATTGTCTCGGGTATTATTCCAGTGAACTAATCCTACATTTTAAAATGATATTACTATATGCGGTTCAAGAACTATTTTATCTGTCGTGTCTGTGGCTTATGCTGCCTAATGATTGAGAAAAAGTAAAATACAAAGAGAAACGTTTTTTTTACAACAACGGACGTTTCAAAGAGCGTTGCGACGTTCCAAAGTTGATGTTGCACGTATACTTGACGCTACGTACGATACGTCGTTGTAGCATCTTTCAATTCTGTATTCAGTTATAGCTTAAAACGTAAATGAAAAAATATCTGTGTCGCATGTTTCGATTAAGAAACTGGTGTTCTTACGGCGTACATACTTCATGCATTATACATGACCTTGTTATGTAACTTTGCTTCACACTTATACCTGTATCCTAAGTTATCAAACGAGGCATCAAAATGATAACAATCATACATAAGTTCACTTGCTTTACCTTAGCGTAATTTCCTTAAACAAAAGTATAGGGCGAATGCTCTCGTGGCAGACTAGGAATGAGATAATTCATATTGTGTGTCATAGGCTAGTTAAAGAGTTAGAGATACGCGGTATATTAATGGAAAACGGCAAGTACCTATCGTTGATTGTCACTCCCCACCGCTCTTATTTCTTGCAAGGGAGGGGGGGGGGGGTCATATTTCATGGGATAGTACAGAACTAACTTGTGCGGCTTCATATTTACTTTATATGATAGGAACATATGGCATATTGTTTTTCTAATAATTTAAAGAAACTAGGAAGTTCACCAAACTATAACACCAACCTTTAAATTAACACTATAGCTTCATATTTAATATATTGATTCATAATAATTTTAAATCAAAATCATTACAGTGTTGGTTTATCCATGCATATATTTTATCCTGCGTTTGTTCACCTTTGGACATGGCCATCTCTATACCGTAGAGTCAAGCATGCTGGTAATTCGCCGAGACGCGACGCGACAGAGCGGAGTCATATGCCATTAGTTGAACAGTGATTTCATCAGCGGGTGACCACGACAATCACCAGCGGTGTGTGTGTCGGTATAAGGTCAACGACACACATTACCCATTGAATATGGCTTATATAATATAATAATACCAAAATTAAAGAATGAATGAAATAGCTGTTCCTAGTAACAGATTCAGTTAATGTTATCTTCCGATGACCCCTTGTGAAATACTTCACTACAAACTCTGAATGAAAAAGGGGTCCTCAATCACCACCAAGCCTTTTAATGTACAATCAAGAGCAGCTAGAATACTATATGAATTAATCCAATGCAAAACTGAATTGTTCAAATCCACAGATCTATATCCCTTGAATTTAAAAGACACGCGCCTGTCCAACACCATGTAGCTCCATATCTGTTGATCAGAACACAGGCGCGCCAATCTATTAAATAACTAAACTAGGAGGAGAAGGTCCAGTAGGGAACTCTGGGCATAGCGGTGAAGTTGGCCATTACATCCAGTTGCCTAACAGGTCTTCTGTATCTCGTAATCAGTTGCATTTTCTTTCTGGTTTCGTTGGAAACCTATGACGTTGCTTTCCTAAATGTGAGTTAAATTATCGGAATCAAAAGTACAACTCTAGTTTAGCATTGAAATGTCTTACTTTGATTAATAGATGAGAAAACAATGACTGGGATCGCGATAGCTCACAGTGCAGAAGCTGTAGAGCTGCTAGAAAAAGATACTCCGGGACACGTAGGCTATAGCTACTTCACTACTGCCATATTGTTCATTATGTGGTGTTTAATACAGACCTGGGAAGAGCATACCAAAAAAAAAAACCAAACAGTGTGAAAGTTGTAAGGCAGTAATTTTATACATTTGACTCCCGGAGAACTGACACTCGTTTTAATGTTTTGATTTTAGGGTACAGAAGAGAAAGAGAGGGTGAGTGGGCACATCACTGTGTGTGTGGCACATCACTGTGTTTGTGGCCAAATTGTGGATTCATATCCATAATTAGGCCACTAAATGGCCTACTTGTGGTCGTCTGTTGTACGAACGGCATAACTTTTGTCTGGGTTGGCCTAATTGAAACAGTGGCCTATTTGTGGATTTATCGCTTTTGTTTTGGCGCATCTTTCTCAGGAATTCCATGGAAAATGTTCAGGTTAGGGTTGGGGTTTAGGTCGGCGATTGGCCCAACCGTCCTGGCTAGACTATGCCTAACACTAACACCGTAAACAGGCTAGACTGCATGGCTATATCCAGGGACGTAGCTAAGGCCTGATGATTGGGGGTGTAGTGGCTGAAATTCCAACTGGATGAGTTTTGAAGCCAGAAAATTACAACTGCTGCCCCGCGCTACTCGTCAACGGTCAGTGTCAGTCAGACACCCCATCTTTCGCGACTGCACTTTGTTCCGAACTTTTCTCGTATACATTTGCACCCACTGGCTCTCACTTCACAAACTTAGTAATCACTCTGGTTAAGCAAGTATGCAACTGAGTATAAGTTATTTGCTTGAAGGCTACATAGACTACTAACTACAAAAGCTATATTAGTGTAACAAAGGGAAAACCTTTTTTTTCAACAAATTAATTCGACGACATAGTGAACTACCAAAAAATAACAATCTGCCTATCATCTTCGTCAAGAACCAATAGAGTTCTTAGAAATAAGTATAAAAACATACTGTACAAACATAGAGTTTTCAGTGGTTACGGTTCTCACGTAGGCCTTTATATAAATTCGATATAGACAAAATCGGGTGGCGATATACGCCAACCCGTATGAACTAATAACCTCATAGTTAACTCTGCTTTAAGATGAATAGACAAAGTTTGCAGATAAAACAACCATATGCCATATGCATACAAAATAGCTGTAAACAGGCGCGTAGCCAGAAATTTGCCAAGGGGGGGGGGGGCGAAAATGTAGAAAAATTTTCCAAGCCGTAGAAACGGCATTGCATACTATCTAAGCGTAGCGCCACCATGA